>CAEFZY010012796.1:0-14084 GCA_903066815.1 Brachyrhaphis roseni
CATTACTTTGAATTCCACGTCTATGTTAAAGTCATCTTGTTCTTGTGAACTCGCCCGCTGGATTGTTTTTGTCCTTTTGCTAGCTTCTACTCTTGGCTCACTTTCTTCCGACCAACTTCTTGCCCTTTCTTGTCTCTTCCTAAGTGCTCTTTTCATTTTTGCTGATCTTGATATCATCCATTCCATCTCATTCCCACTATTTCCTCCTGATGTAGAAGCCATGTTGCCACAGTCAATGTACAGCTTATGCGATCCACCAAAAAATCAAATCCTACCGCCTCCGTTTGTTTGTTACGTTCTCTCGCGTCCGACCTCTCTTTCCGTCATGTGACCTCCCGGGACATACTCCCCATAGAGACTTAAACACCGTCGCAGTTGGTCCACCCCAAAGACTGCATAAAAATAGTAAAGACTCACTCTTCCACTTTTCATTTTACCAAATGAATATTGTCGTAGATATTTCTAATTCCTGGCACTAATTTAGAATCAACATGTATCACTTAGGAAACTAGTACATTAAAACTATGTCAAACATTTGGAATAATATTTTACTTTCGGAAGGGCTGAGCAGTGACGCAGCTGCAATAAGAACCCGGCTTGACTCCGAAGTCCATTACAGACCAGTTCAAATCAGATCATGATTGAAAAGTCAATTTATTTCAGGAATTTTATCACAAGTAAAAAACATTTTACAGATTAGACATATTCTAGTGTTTTCCAGCCTTTATTTGTGTTAATTATGCTGATTTCTGCTTACATAATGAAAATATGACATTAAAATTAGAATGAGACCAATAAAAAAAACACTTTATCATGTAGAAATGTAAGTTTAATGAAAATTATGTTTAGTACCACCTTAAGGATTGTCATTTTCTAAAGGTACTAGTAATCTAACAACTTCCCATAAAGCACATTCTAATTCATTAAATATGATAGTATTAAGTAGCAAGAGAGTCCAATACAGAGAGGATTAAAGCTATGTTCATTCTTCCAGGATGTGTGTGTTTTCATATATCCTTGTTTGATATATCAGAGGGTTTGACTTTACTTACGTTATTTTAATGGAAATAAGATCTTGATAATTTCCATAATTCTTACCACTTTGGACAATGGTCATATATCGATATAATCATTATATATCCAGAATTATATATAGGCCTACCCATAATTATTATAGAAAATTATATATACCCAGAATTATTCTCCCTTGTGAGTCAACACTACGGAACTACAGAATAAACATCTTCAAAAGTCAGTCAGCTTCTAAGCGTGATTGACTTGCTTGATAGAAACAATAACCTGTTGTATTATCTGTAAAGTTCAGCTATGTATCATTTAAGATAGACAGAAGGAAAACAATAAGATGTATAAAGTTCTACTGCATTAAAACCACTTAAGGCAAAAAAAAAAAATGCATCACAACATAATTCAATAAACTTCTCAAATTGCAGTTATTGTTTATGGACAACTTTTGAAACCATAGTCAAAACAGAGAATTTTCCAAATAGCCAAGCTTGATATGATTTGTCCACCAGAGGTCCTTAAATTCACTCAGTAAAGGCAACATTTTTGCTTTTGCTTTGCCTGTTATGTGTTCTGTACATTAGCGTAACATGTTCTTATTTGGACAAAGATTAATCAGTATATAAATGCACGCAATGTGGTGATTGACTATTACTCCACCTTAGTGTCTTACCTAATAATCGAGATTTTGTGGAATAGAATATATGAAAAATGAGAATCAAACTAATATAAATGGGAGTGGAACAGCAGAAGGATAATAACTACACCCAACACAAAACGAGACTTCACGACCACTTTGCCCAAACCAAAACATATTTTTCTTTCTCAGAGTGAATCATCGTCTTATAGCAATATCTTCAGTTTCTTGATCATGGTTCTGCAGAAGAGTTGTTTCTAAATAAATAAATAAAAACATTGCATAAAATCAAATTACAGTTATATAACGTCAGATGCTGTTTGTGCACGTTTTTCCCCTCTTTTGCCCGCGTTACGTTGTTTATTCTTCGAAACCTTTGCTCTGCTGCGGCTGCACGGTTCGTATAATTTAAAGCACTTCCATAAAGTAATAGTTTCTTTGACTTATGCCAGCATTTGTCTCGGATCTGTGATGTTTTCGAACTTCTGCATTATCTAAAGCTCCGTGTGTTTATTTACCCAACAGATATTCTCTTGTTGAAGCCTGAATGGAGCCTGTTAAAGGGGAGCCGTCTAATCCCCGCAGGGGTGGGAGAAGCTTTGTCACATGATGGCAGCTCTAGTTCAGAGGACAGAATTTATACTGAGAGCGAGATTTGATCCAAAAACTACTATAAGTTCTATTTTTAAAAGCTATCAGCTCATTTATGTTTATTCAAAACTTACTCGACACTACAATTGATTTATTGCTGAGGATTTTCAGGAACTGAAACTCTCAAAACACTGAAATTTTATTATATTTTGTTGACCTCTACATATGTAGACAGGAATCTTTGTTGGTCCGTTATGGTTTCCTTCCATCCTGACAGAAAAGCCTCCTATTTGTCCTCTAGCCTGGATCTATAAAGATCAAATCACCTTGTTTACATTACCAATGTGCACAAATAATTTTCTATGTTATGCTAATGTCAAAAAATAAAATTTCGCAATTGTTTCCACTAAATAAGAAAATTTAAATCAGGTATGAATAAGCTTATTCACGCAATAAGCAATTAAAAATTAGAAATTTATTATATAAAGCGTCATGTTAGAGTTTTTAATTTGTGCATGATTTTTAATAATTTTGTATTGCTTGTTTTTACATTGTTTTGATCCAATGTGGACTCTAGATAATGGACAAATTATTTGATGATGGTCTTTTGTTTTATTAGACAAAATGTTAGTTTACAAGTGCAAATAAAGACAAAAAAACATACCACAAATATAAAAAAGGATGGCAGTAAATAAATACATTGGTATGAAAACAAAATAATAGACGGTAGAGATTACAGACATCCATCCATCCATTGTCTGTACACCCTTGTGGGGTCCGGAGGGTGATGGTGCCTATCTCCGCAAACCCGCCTGGTAGTAACGCCAGGACCCCCTTGACCTCCTTAGCTGCCTTGATGAATTCCTAAAGAAAATAAAAGGTAGAAATCAAAGCATTTTGAAACCACTGATATTGAAAGACCAACATTTTGTAATATCAAATACACACTTTGATCAGATGTGATCAAAAATTATTAATGGCGAAGAGAACAGGGAACAGCAACACTGACCAACGACATCAACTATTGACCAATCACAGAAGTTAAAGACATTCAGACAACTACTTGAATGAACAACAGGGGGCAGTAGCATCAAAAAACAACTGCAAGGGGTTCACTGCTTTACTGCAGATGAATTGACAAAATGACGGTGAGTAATAACACAGCTGGAGACATAACATCTACATATGCAGCAAACACATGAGCAACATAGATATATGAATCACCTACATATGCAACATGGACATATCCATAAAGCATTAAGACCATAAACATCAACCAAAGACACATAAAAACAACATAGAGCAACACCATTTACACATATGACTACTACTTATTTTTGATACAAATGGAACCCCATACTTTTTTCATCGCTTTTCATTACAGACTGCTACAATAGATCTTTCCTGCCATCAGCTATATCTACAATAACTCAGAAGAAAATTAGAGTAACAACAATATTTAATTTCCCTTTGGGATCAATAAAGTACTTTTGAATTTGAATTTTTATCCATAGATTCCTGTGGTCAGTGTCACTGATCTAACAACGCCTTTACAATAATTTAAGGCATTAAAAACAAGTTTTAATGAGTAACCCATTTAAAACAATCCCTGATTAACATTGATTCAGTGTCTCTCAATACAAGCTATGCATTATTTAAATTATAACTTATCTTGATTTATTTTTCAAACTTTTTTGGACTTGCCATGTTCTGGAAGACTGAGAACAAGTATAGGTAGAAATAAATATCTGGGAAGTATAACTTAAACTTAAGGCTCAAAGCACCAGGGGTTTTTTAGAAAAATATTCAGATTTTATTTCGTGGTTTTAAGGCTGGACGTTAACGATGGTAAGAAATAAAGGCATGATGCCTTCTTTTCAATCTACTGTCAGCTGCAATGCTCTCTCTCTCCTCTGGTCTCAATATATTATGAGAGATAATCCGTGAAAAAAATCAAGCTCTTCCGATCTTGCGGACGCGCGTCCATATAGTGCAGACGCTGATCCCGCTGCGCGCGATGCTTCGTTAGAACCTCTCCTCCCTCCCTTCGATTCCACCACATCTCCTTGATTGCAGCAGGAAAATGAAGCAACACAGAGACATTTGCAGTTCATTCGTGATTCGAGCAGCAAGTTTAGGAGGCTGCACGAGAGGCGAACCTCTGAGCTCCGACGCCATTGGGTGGAGGGAAGCTGGGATGCGCTTTCTGAGCAGATTGTCGCCTGGCTGTGTGGATGTATAATAATAATCCCGGCGCAGGCAGGCCGCTTCTGCTCCATGGCGATGAGTGACGGAAGGGAAAATTGGGCTTTTTCATTTTACACCGGACGCTTCTGAGATGAGGGATAAAAAGAGGAGGAAGAAGAAATTGCCGTTTGATTGTTAGGTTCGGATTACAGCACATCGAGATGGATTCTATTTAGGAGTAGGTTTCTATTATTATTATTGTTATTATTATTTATGATTTCCAGTCAAACCCTTTTGGGTGGGGGCGAGCAGGAGCGATGATTTGATGCGGGAGATACGCCACATTCATGGCGAACACAACAGAGTTCGGGGAGAGCAGCGCGTCCTTCCATAGCTATGCATCCACGGCCTCTGCGGTCAAGCTGGCCTCACTGGGGCTCATCATGGGCGCGAGTCTGCTGGGCAACGCGTCGCTGTCGCTGCTGCTGCTGAAGGACAGTTCGCTACACAAGGCTCCCTACTACTTCTTGCTGGACCTGTGCCTGGCCGACGTGCTGCGCTCGGCCGTCTGTTTCCCCTTCGTGATGGCGTCTATCGGAGCCGGTTCCGACTGGCCATATGGCGCGCTCAGCTGCAAAATCGTCGCCTTCATGTCGGTGCTCTTCTGCTTCCACGTCGCCTTCCTGCTCTTCTGCGTCAGCGTCACCCGCTATATGGCGATCGCCCATCACCGCTTCTACTCCAAGCGTATGAACCTGTGCACGTGCGTAGCGGTCATCTGCATGGTGTGGACCCTCTCCGTGGCCATGGCCTTCCCGCCAGTGTTCGACGTGGGCACCTACAAGTTTGTGCCCGAGGAGGAGCAGTGCACGTTTGAGCACCGCTACGTCAAGTCCAACGACACGTTGGGCTTCATGCTGATGCTCGTGGTCATAGTGGGCACCACACACGTGGTTTACGTGAAGATGCTGTGCTTCGTTTACGACCACCGCAAGATGAAGCCAGCACAACTGGTGCCGGCCATCAGCCAGAACTGGACCTTCCATGGGCCCGGAGCCACTGGGCAAGCCGCCGCCAATTGGATCGCTGGCTTCGGGCGTGGGCCGACGCCGCCCACGTTGGTGGGCATCCGGCAGGCGTCGCACCCTGGCAATAGGAGGTTGCTGGTGCTGGACGAGTTTAAGACGGAGAAGCGCATCGGGAAGATGTACTTCCTGATCACGCTGGCCTTCCTCGTTCTGTGGGCGCCTTACATTAGCGCATGTTACCTGAGGATATTCGTGCGCGGGGCCCCCATCCCGGAGCTCCACCTGACAGCCGCGGTGTGGATGAGTTTCGCCCAGGCGGGGGCCAACCCCATCATCAGCTTCATGTTCAATAAGGAGCTCCGGATTAGACTCAGAGCCTGCTTTTCCTGCTGCCTGGGAACACAGACACCCATGGAGCCATACTGTATCATCTGAACCCCCTAGGCCCCGCTCCCCAAATATACAGCCAAAGACTGACATTTATGCACTGTCAAAACTGCTGACTCAAAATGTGTGGAAGTTTGCTCAAACAGGGACTTTGTTTGAGTTATTTGGCCAGCTAACACTGATAAAAACAAACTGGTAGGGTTTAACTAATAAAAGTGGTCTGTATAAATTTTATTTGGGAAGATTTTAATCTAAAGTCTACAAGTTTCATACGTAAAATGCAAATAAATTTAATTCTACAAGTTTTGGACATGTTTAAAAATTCACTCAGATAAATAAGGTTTATGTTGCTAAGCTGTCTTTTTACTCCCAAATTAAAAAGAAACGGTTTGTAATTATGGCACCATGTTATTAATATGAAGTAGCTACATAACAGGGGTGTGACAACTTTATGGGAAAACCAGAATTTTTTGTTAATATTTACAAAATTCATATGAAAGAATCTGATCAATCCAGGTTTGATAACTCCAGTTATTTGAGACTTTTGTCAAAATAGTGGATCTAACGGTGAAAAAGTTTGAAAATCTTTCCTTTTGTTTTTCACCAATATGACATTTTACAAATGTCCAACTGGTCAGGTTCAGATTTCACCACTATATATTTTAGGGCTTTTTCGCACCTATATTTTCTTACGTTTTGTCCAAATCAGTTGAGTTCTTTGCTTGTAACTTTCTCCTTTTGTTCATTTTCTCCAGGCATGCAAAGTGAAAACCACAGTCGGATTACTGGTCAGTTGTGTCTGTGGCGGGCGTATGAAATGTAAACACAGGAAGCATATTCTGTGTGCTGAGAAAATACAGATAATTTAATCATATCAGTGTTTCTGGGTATTTCAGGGGCAGTGGCCCAAGGCCCCGATTGTTGGGGGCAGCCCAAAGATTTTTCTTTACTTCTTTCTGTTTAAAAAAATAAAAAATACATGCTTTGCAAATATTCCAAAGCATGTGAACTAATGTTTTTTGAGTTTTTATGAATATAAACAATATTCAAGTGTTGGAAAAGGGCATTTAGTTGATTTCTTTGGAAACAGCATGAAAGTATTGGCAGGGGATGTATTAAGCCTACCATGCATCAATTCAAACCTGCTCATTTGTAGGACTATGTATTAATGTTCTGTAATTTGCATTAATGAAACAATTTTTCTGTTGTGAATAGAGCACCAAAATTGGCTCCATCCCAGGGTCCACATCCTCATAAATCTAGCCCTGTCTACAAAATCATTTTGAGCAGACATCTTGAAAATTGCATAGAGTTCTATGCTTTACAAAAATGTTTAGCCAATTTTTATTACTGTTACACATCACACACAGTGTGCAGCTGAAACCTGGCTATGGGAAGCCGTTTGACCTGGTATCCGTGTTGGATTGAGATCAGACCATAAATTAACCGTTCTGGAGTTCATTTGAAATAGTACTGAGACCACCTCCTCCAAAACAGTCCTGCTACGGTTGTTTCATTGTCAACAACGTGTTCAAATCTACTCAGACAAACTCCACAGGGTGGAAAGAACCATAGTTCATCTTAAATGAAGTTCGTCTTATCTGGTATGAAAACACCCTTAAATTTAGAATCACAAGCACACAAATTAAGTTCAGGTTCCTTAAAAACCTTTTACGTTTAGCACTAATAGAAATAATTCACAATTACATTGTGAATTATTGTTTGCCAGACTTGGTATTCTCACAATTTTTACAAATCAATTTTATTTTGTTAGTCACTATAACAATATCTGACTGTTCAAGCATCTTGGCTTGAAATTCGTTTACATACAAAATGGAAGTGGTAAGAAGTAATATGTATGATAGTCACAGCATGTAGGTAATAGTTATAAAATGAACCAAATTGCTCCACAGTCTATGGATAACAAAATTAATAAACAAAACCAAGAATATGACACAATCTCACCAAATGAAATAATAGAATTAAAAAATGACATTAAAATATTGCTTCTCTATACTGACTGAGTCAAAGTATGAATCTTGTACTTAGCTAGCACTAGCTTGCAGCAACTACTCAGCAGCTAAAAGGTTAATGTTAGCTTAAAGGAACAAACTAGATCTCTAGTGTGAAGTAAAGTCAATAACATACCAACCAACTGAAATTAATATCATTATACCATGTAACTTTACCATCTTAACATTTTTTATTTCATGTTGGAGAAGAAGCTCAGTGACATCTCATTAGGTCACTCAAAATGTACAAAATGGTCAAGAATGATGCTGTTCATCCTGCTCTCTTCACCATCACAAACAGTGGGGTTTTTGGGGTGTTTTGCCTGATGTTTGGTTAAAAAAAAACTACTCTTGTGTGTGCAGCTTAGCTGATATAGAACGTGTTCTCAATATGCCGTAACACAGGAAAGGATGGGCTGTGAAAATGATGGAGAAGGCAAACTTACTTTTAGTTTTGCTATATTTTTATTTTTGGCCAAACCTTTTACTCATATTAATCCTAAAACATTTATTATACTGTATACTAACCCTACACTTTAACTTTAAAATTCAGCTTAGCAATGAAGTTAGCAACAAAGGACCTGTATGACGCAACATTATGTCGAAGGACACCATGAGTTAATTTGAATTTTCTGCATGTAGACTAGGTGATGTTTTAGCACAAGTGTTCCTTGGCTGGATTTTGATTTCCTCCAAAACATATGCAACTGTATTTTGGTTACATTCTGAAATGATTTCCCATAACTTGAAACAAGCATTGTTAACAAGCCAGAGCCTAAGGCATGAGCCAACTTCTCATGATGCTAACAGTTGTAATTTAATGTTATTTTTTTCTTTTCTGTCCCTTCTGCGCTTTGTAGTGTTTTTGAAAGTAGAGGAACAAGCAATATTAATTTTTTCAGCTGTTAATATACAACTCTACTGAGTTTTTAAGATAGTTTTAGAAAACTATCTGCTACAACTTCAGGGCAGCTCTGTGGCGTCAACTTTGTCATCTGTGACAGATTTTATTTTACATTTGAATACTCAACATAAGGTGCAGAGCTTGGTTTTTTTTTTGTGAATGAATGCAATACTGTAAATAGTGTAAATCCCCATCACCATTCTTTTCTAACCCTATTTCAAGCTGTTGGTTTAAATATGTTGTATATTCCATCGTCTATTTTTGTGTAGAGCAAAGTATTCAAACTCGCTTTGAAAATACTTTGCAAACTCTTTCATCAGTTGCATCAAGAGACTGGTTGATTTATACTGGTTGCAATTGGACACACACTCCAGTCAGTGTCCCTTTTTCCATGGATGTCTGGGACTCTGAACAATTTGGTGCTTTGAAAACAACTTTGCATTTCCTAGCAAATAAATAAAAAAAATACAATTCTTGGTCTCTGTTGTCAACTGTGTTTGAACTCTTTCTGAACAGTTTCTGTATATTGTATGGTCTTTATTCTTTCATCAGCTGACTGTCCCTGAATCATTTATAAATGAAAAATACTAAAAAGAAAGAAGAGACAGGAGAATGGATTTATCACGATAGGTGATTCCCACATTACAAGCTGCTCTGCATGATATGGTGACCAGCTGTTAATGACGCAATGAAGCTTCAAACTGCTTCACTACGTAGAGACCAAACACCTTGTGCATAAGCAACACTTCAGGTGTCATTGCCTCTCATAACTCCCAGATGGGAGATACAAGCTCAGGGCTCCATTAGTCGTTAAGGTGAGTTAAAAATTTCACTAAAGTAAAATGTTCATTTTGTGGCACATCTGTATCTTATTTTCAAGGGATATGTAAATGTTACCATAGCGACCAGAGTCAGAGAGCGTTAGCGCAGTGGAGAGACGAGATGAGAGGAGTATAGCCTGTGAGTTTTAGGTCTGGTTCACACGCACGATTTAAGGATTGTAGGCCGATTTTCCAAACTTCTGTGACCACAGAGCTGATAAAAGTCCAACAGGTTCAGTTAGTTCGTGTGTCCAGACACAAGGCAGGAGCACCCCACCACACGAACCGATTCATCCCGATTCCAGAAGAAAATCCAGTAAAATCCCCAACATACCATAGGTGAATATAAAATAGTCAAACACGATTACTATATGGAAGCAGTAGTGATAGTTTGTCTCATTTTAAGCAATAAAAGACGAAACAAAAAGAAAATGTGTCTGATAAAAAACTATGGGAGCAGCCGCTCTATTTGCTGCACTATGATTTTGGAGGTGAGTTATGTTTTTTAGTAGTTAACATTTTTAACTGAATAAACATAACCACATATAGTAAACGTATATAATAATGACCTTTAAATATAATAATAAACATTTCCACATATCACCTCCGATGTCCACCGGACTCCCAGTTGCCATGTCAACTGTTTGGGATTCCCCTCCGTTCTTACATCACCGTGCTTTCTGATTGGCTACCTGTCACATTCAACAGGCTGCGATAATCGGGCCAAGATAATGTTGAATATGGCCGATTTTAGATCGGCCAACACACCACACACTGCAGGACATTGTAAGATTGTCGTAAAGGGAAAATCGGGGCAAAAAAAAAATAAAAACAAAAGGTTTTAGCAGGAACACCAACGTGCAGAAGCATTATCTGACGGTTCCTCCCCCCCACCGCACCCCTGGGCCGCAGTAAAATTGCCAAGTCTTGACCAGTCCGCGGCAATAAAAAGGTTGGGGACCACTACCTTAGAGGGATCCATATACAATGGCCCTAATATGCCGACATATGGGGGAATTTTTCTGCCATAATTCAAGAGCACACATTTTCAGTTTGAAAGCATTACTTCATGTCTGTCTTCTCAAAACTTATAATGCTTGTACTCAAAACTTTTGCTCTCTTTCAAATATTCACTGTTCTTTCTCAAACGTTTCTCCTCAAGCTCAAAACTTGTCTCTGCTTGTCACCTGGCAACCTCTCAGCCAATAGAATGAAAGTATTATACTAGGTGCGTTTGTTTCCTTCTATTGGGTGTGCCTGTATGGCTGCTATTGATCTCAGTTCAGAGTAATTTTACCTCTGTTTCAGAGCCTAACTACTTGTTAAAAGGAAGACTGGGAAACGCTGTTTCCAAGAAGCAAGATTTTGGGACTGAGAGCTTTAGCACACAATCAAAAAGACTTGTGTTGCACTGACAGGGACAAAAGTGAGAATAATTAGAAAAATACTGCCTGGAACCATGACTAATTCCTGCTACAGTCTTGGATTTGACTTTGAAGTAGATTTGATAGATATGCAGTGCAACTAGTGGTCCTCTGCTCCTTCTGCACACACCCCAACTGTGCCCACAGGAGCAGATGAACTCTGCACAGAAGCCGTAGATAAACTCCAGAGGCAGAATCTGAAGATGGCAAACGAAGGGGAGTGAGTTTAATCTCCAAAAAGCCTCTCATTCACCGTTCTCAGCAGTGTGTTCATTCAGCAGGTAATTACACGTTTTTTCTGCACGCCGTGTGGCACCTGCCTTTTATTTCGCACCATCATTAGTTCCTTTTCTCCTGAAGCAGTAGCAGCCTATTGATTCAATAAATACTAACACCAACTGCATGCTTTTTAAGTCTGTCACATGTAAAAGTATTACTTGCTTTAGTGAGCAAAGGTCTGAACCGCAGTTCTTTTATACATGCTGCAATTTCCACATGCCTGCTCAAAGGAGTAGATGTGCTCATCTTTTGACCTGCCTGCATTTCAAATATTTTCATATTTTCTAATTGCAAAATCAAACACCCACCTGCAGAAGTGTTTTTTCCTGCATGAAACTGCAGATTGAGTTTGTCACAGTGGTACAGCGGCTCTGCTGATATTTACATTTTTGGTATTCTTAGTCTTTCCTGTTCACCACTCAGAAACGGCTTCCATTCAGAGGTCGCTTTAATGGAAATATTTTCCGTATTTGACTGGTTATTTTTTAAAACAACGGGAAAATTTGAAGCCCGTCGGTCATTTTGACAGGTTATAATTCACACCCTTGACTGGTGCACATGGGCAGACATTACAGCCTTTATGCAAAGTTTTTATCGCAGAGGCAACTAAAATCCATCCATCCATCCATTTTCTGTTCACCCTTGTCCCTAATGGGGTCGGGAGTTGCTGGTGCCTATCTCCAGCTGTGTTCCGGGCGAGAGGCGGGGTACACCCTGGACAGGTCGCCAGTCTGTCGCAGCAACTAAAATCAATTAATAAAAAAAAAAATCCTTTCTGAATATCACCTCATAGACTATGAACTAAATGCATCTTTCTGACCGGGAGCTGACAGTGTGCTGAAGAGTTATGGACCGGACGCTTTGGAGTGTCTGGTTGGGAAGCACATTCCAAACTTTTGGTTAAAATGACGCTTTTAATACCAGTCTCCAGTAAAGACCAGAGAAAAACAAAGAGTTTTCAATGTTGTGTTAATACATTTATAGTCTAAACAGAGGAGCCGGCAGTTTATCTTGAGGAAATAAAGGTGCAGAAGTTAATTAGACTGTAACATGCGCAGTGCACTGCAAAACGCCGCTTAATTCTTTGCCGCTGCAAAGAATTAAACTTAACTCACCCTGTGGTTTTAACAAAAGGATGCCAGTCGAGACATCGCAAAGACGAATTGGGCCACACTCATGAAAGGACACCTCCTCTAAATGCAAACTGGGTCCAGTTGCTTTAAAGGCCAGAGTATCTTGGTCAGTCAGTTGGTCTGTGGCCATGGCGAGGTAGTCCACACCTAAATGAACAGCACCAACTCTTGCTCTGGACAGACAGTCAGCCACCAGATTATTTTTGCCAGCCACATGTGAATGTCAGTGGTGAACTCTGAAATGGCAGACAAATGTCGTTGTTGCCGTGCTGACCATGACAATAGTATTTCAAAAATAAAATTATATTTCAAGAATTCAGTTGTAATACTATGACTTTATCCTTGTATTATTCCAACTTTATCCTCGTAATATGTTTTTTTTTCTCATAGTACTACAACTTTATTCTATTATTCTGTGTTTATTTTTGAATTTTTATGACTATTTTATTAATACTATGGGTCTTAATACTACAATTATATTTTTGTATTATATTATAATAATAATTGTATTACTTACTGCAAGTTTATTCTCATTATATTATAACTTTATTCTCAGAATGAAAATTTTTTGGAGTATACCTAGTACTCTGTTGTAGGAAACAAAGTATAAAATACTATGTTCTGTAAGCAGTGCCTACAGAGTGACAGATTATATGCCAAAAACACTTGCAAAGTTGCATCAGGACCACCATGACAACACGTTGTTGCAGATATGTGACATGATGCTTCTGAAGTCTCTCACCTTGTGGCTCAAAGGGTGACAGTCGGCTCCTTCCTGTCCCATGGGCATGCACACATGCAGGCTGTGGATCCATAAGCTGACTGCACAGCATGTCCCTCCTCCACACTGAGAGTCCTTTTCACAGGCCTGCACACATGCACATTCTAATTACACACAAAATGGCTTTAACTGTATCACTATTTTATTAACTGAAAGTAGTGCTGTCAATGGGGCTGGGCAATTGGGCTCGAAATAAAATCTCTGATTTTTCACACCAGATCCAATTTTAACAAATTTTTCTTTTTCAAGCTTTCTTTTCTACAAATGACAGAAAATATTTTCAATAAGTGACTTTTATCCTCCCTTCTGTGAGTTTTACAATGGAGAATCAGGGCCAGGCTACAATTCCTTTTGTTTTACTTGTTAAATTATGAGAATATAGTTGTAATAGCAGAATAAAGATGGAAATTTACCAGATGAAAGTCTTAAAATGACAAGAAATGGTAATATGAAGACTTCATCCTCGTATTATTACTTTACTGTCATACAACCAAATTCTTGTAATACGAGTTTATTCTTGTAATTGACACAAAAAAAAATTACAATTCTTAGCCTGGTCCTAATATTCCACTGAAGAGTAGACCTGAATTTACCATCGGAATAATACATAAACAGTTTTATGTAACAAGATGGCAGCTGTAGGAGTGCTGACATCACTTTTAACTATGGAAAGCCAAAGACTGCAATGGTGGGGGAAAAAATCCAAGTTTTCCAAAATGTAAATCTTCAAAAACCAAAAATTCAATTAATCAATTAAATCTATTAGCACCCAGCTCAATATTTTGTTGTTGTTGCGACATCCCCCCCCCTTTTATCTCTACTCACTCACTCCCTACTTCCTCTTCTGAGAGGGGAGATGTGCTTCCAGCTCTCCGTC
>CAEFZY010012799.1:0-28584 GCA_903066815.1 Brachyrhaphis roseni
CTCAGGTGTGTTGAAGTAGAAACGCATCTAAAAGTTGCAGGGCTGCGGCTCTCCAGGCCTGGAGTTCGCCACCCCTGGCTTAAACTAATCAATTACTTTATTGATTAATCAGATAAAAAAAAAATATTTCAACCACTAAAGCCTTTTTATACATTATTAAGAATACGTTAAAGATGCAAATAAGTAATTGAATTCCACTTTTAAACTAGAAAATAAACATTTTATTGCCTAAAATGAAATAAGATATTATTCCTTTGGTGAATGCGTGATCGTTTCTGGAATCTAATAAAATATTTTACCATCAACATGTGAAAAGCTAAAACCTTTCTGTTACAGTGTAGGGCGGATCTGGTGATTATATTTTGGATTAATCGATTAATAACTGGATAGGAAAAGGTGATTAACAGGAGTTTGTTTTTAAAGACAAAGGTTTTTTCATCTTAAAATGAATATTCTTTTGTATGGTTTTGGATTAGGTACCATTCTGAGTGTGTTTGTAAAATGTTTATTTTGTTTAAAAAAAATGATGTTAATTGATTTTTAATATTGCATAAATAGGCTTAAGTGGTTTATTGAAAAATATGCAGAATGTGCCAATTTTCTTATCCAATTAATCATCAGAATAATCAATTGTCAGAATAATTAATTGTTTGTGTAATAACTAGAACAATCGATTAATCATCAGAACAATTGTTAGAATAATCATGTTATTGTCAGAATAATCGATTAATTGTCAGAATAAATGTAAGATTAATGATAACTATAGTAATTGCAGCTCTATTTGAAATGTCCTGCTCTGCTGTATTTCCCAGCCAGCTGTTTCCTTCACAGTTCAGTAGAAATGAAATGGGGAAATGACGAAGCTGATAAGAACCTGAACCACATTGATGATAAACTGGACAGAAGGTGACAGTTTCGTTTTCACTAAATATATCTGATACAGTTCACTGTAAAATTATAATTATAGACATCTTGATTCTGATGACCCAAAACTACGACTTAAAGAAACATTTGGACTGATAGCTGAAACAAAACAGATTTTATGTTCTGTTCCAAAGACTTCTGCTTCATTCTGATTTATTCTGTAATTATGAAATCAGCAGAGAGAGTGAATAAAAGTTCAGATTACTCAACTCTTTTCCCATCTTGTGTCTCAACTCTTACAACATTTTAAAGAAACATTTTGGCCTTGAAGACGACGTGGGGAAACAACAACGTTTCACATTCCTCACAAAGAAACAAAGATTTCACATCCTGGTTTTGATTGGTCTGCTTCAGCAGTTTCACCTTGTGCAGGTTCTTCAGTTTGGGTGGCTGGTTGTCTCGAATCATCTTCATGGCTTTGAGCGGCGGCTCGTTGAAGTATGGCGGCTCGCCGTCCACCATCTCTATCACCATGATGCCCAGAGACCAGATGTCTACCTGCAAACGCCCAGCAGAAACACAACCAAAGACAAATAATAGGTCACCGAAAGAGAAGAAGTAAACACAGTAAACGTTCAGCCGCCTGTTTGTTCTCACCTGCATGTTTCATGTACATTAACTTTGTGAAAACATAATAATTGATCAGTAATTTTCACCTCTGGTCCGTACGGCAGTCTGGATATGAGCTCTGGTGCCATCCAGTACGGCGTTCCAACCAGAGACTTCCTCCGCTGGACTTCCTTAGAAACCTGAGCGCAGAAACCAAAGTCTGACAGCTTCACCTGGAGACACAGACGGAAATACAAACACAGTGACGTTAAGATTGTTTATGACAAGAAATATAGGCAGCATTCACACCAGCCCTGCTAATTAACTGCTTATTGCGCCAGGCTCTGAATCCATATGTGAACGCCAAGTGGGCCAGCAACTGCTCTAAAAACAGGAAGTGGACTACAACAGAGGGCATTCTGGGTAAATACAAACAAAACAAACGCAGAAGCCAAAAGATTAAAATGTAAATTTCTGGTGGGCCACAAGAAGTTAAACAAAAAACGCAAAAAAATAAAAGAAAAACAGTTTCCACATCGTTTGGATTATCAGTTTTTTGTTCTGCTTTGTTGTCCAAATTCTTTAGCATTCTTGACGTGAGGTCAGGGGCCCCTGACCCCTGGTTTAGCATCAGCGGGAGAAATGGCTTGTTATCTTTAACCAAAGACAAAACAAGAATCCATCAACTGCTAAAATCTGACGCTACTGCATTTATGTTTACATTTGGTGAAGAGGTGAGTCACCCCGTCTCTTCTTTAGAGGTTTTTGTGTTGTTTCCTTCAGTCGTTCCTGGTGCAGCGCCCCCACAGTCCAGGAGGGGAACAGGTTTTCCAAAATGTTTGGTATGTTTGACACAGTGAAGTGACAGAACCACAGCAGCTGAAAGTGTAACAAATACACTGCAAAACCTTGTCAAATAATTTTGGTCCAGTTTTTAGTGCAAATATCTTGGCATACTTGAAATAAGACAAAACTTACAACTAACTTTTCAGCAAGATACAAGAGTTTGTTTTAGGTCAATAATTCCTTAATATTGATGGAAAAAAAATGCTACTTCCACTGAGATTATTTCACTTACATTTCTCCCATAAGTAAAACAATCTGTCAGTGGAACTGTAAATCAGTTGTATCTTATTCCAAGACATTTGCACTATAAACTAGACTTAAAATACCTTGTAAGGTTTTGTGTTTTTTGCAGTGTGTTGCAACTTTGGTCCCAAATCAAATTGAGCCTTCTGTTGCTTTCGGGTGTGAAAACAACCTACAGGGTTAGAAAACTAACTTTCTGCTTTATTATGCGTTTTAACCCAAACAAAGTGGTACTTTTGAGCTGTTTGAATATCTGGTACATAACTTTGCAGCCTCCTGCAGTGGACAGATGAGAACCCACCTTTCTCTTTCTCAGAAAGTTTGCGCATGGCTGAGTAATGCTGAGAAGCAGATTGTGACGCTGACCACAAGGCCGACAGCAGCGCTCAAACCCAGAGAGGGAAATGAAACAGGCTGGTTCAGAGAACTGACTCTCATTTACACAAACACATTCATACAACAAACGTGCAACATAACCTCAGCGGATGCCACACAACACCTGATATAATTATATTTAACTGAACAGCGCAGTAACTTAAGATCAGATAAAGATAAGAGAGTAAAAAAAACAACAAAAAAAACAGCAAGCAGGTTGATGAGGAAGGTCAGACACATGCCCATCCTTCTGCCGAGAAACGCTTCAGGGTTGGTTGGGTCTGCTTCCCCTGCAAGGTCAAACCACAAAGTCCCTCACACCCAAACACCAAAACTCTGCAGCCTGCTCTGAGAACTGCAAACCAAAACCATAGATTCCTGCAAGCAAATCATCTCCATTTGGTAAAAAAAAAAAAAGAAGAAAAAAAGTGAAATTTGCATCCAAACATTTTGCACATGTCCAAAAATAAAGGCTGAAAGTGTGAGAATACAGAGAACCGAGCTGGAGCTGCACAGCTGCAGAGCTCATCACCACGTCAAGAAAAACAACACAGGACATATTTCACCTTTAAAATAACGAGTGCAATTAAGCCTGTCATGATAAATGTTTGTGGATGATAAATTGTTCCAGAAGTTATTGCGATAAACAATAATATTGTTGGTTTGAGACCATTTTCATGTCATTTAATGCTAATAAAGAATCAACACATTCTCAAAGATCAATAAGCTTTAAACTCTGATCAACATTTAACACTGGAACTGGAAGACATTTAAATTATCCAAAACAAACAAAAACAAAACTGTCCTTCAAAAAAAGAGCAAGTTGAGACCAAAACACCAGACTGAAACTTTTATCAACCAGTTAGAAAAGGAAACGAGAGAACCAATAAATCATGCAAATGGAAACTATTGAATTTGTTTTAATTTATCATGCAATTACCTGATTTATTGCTTATTGTGACAGATCTAAGTGTAATGTTAAGATGCTAAATTAGTTAACAATTATTTCTATAATCGATTAATCATGATTAATCGTTTCAGGCCTAACGACGTCCTGGTTGGTTTACCTTCATAAATCTGTAAAGCCATTTTATAGTAAAATATCCCACTACAACTGGAGCGCTCTTTCATTTTTGAAAGTTGTCACGTTTTTATTGACTTAAGTCTGTTAATTATTAGAAGATGAGATACATTTCGACATCTCAGGCGTGCAAAATATTTTCTACGACACAAACAAACCTCTTATCCTCCAGAGGTTAAAACAGAGAGTCAAACTCTGGGTTATCAGCCTGAGCTCTGAATTATTAGCAGCAGACGATGAAACAGATTGTGGGTAACTGTGTTTTTGTTTTATCTTCTGGCTTGAAACCAAAGAGACAAAACGACGCCTGCTGCAGCAGCTGAGTCCAGAACTCTGGGTGAAACAAGCGAAGATGCCAAACCACAGAAAAAAGTCAGCTTCCACTGTGGTTTACACATTAGCTCATCTAAACTCAAATGTGTGACTTTGTACCTTGTTGATTGTTATAAGCAAAAGAAGGTCAGGCTCGACTCGAAACTAGCAAGTTAATAAACTTGGCTTTGTTTTGGTGCAACTGAAAAGGAAGAAAGAGAGGCAGCGCTTTGGTGACAAAGAAAGCAAGTTTATCCACGTTAAGGCTGCAGCTCGTGGCAATTTTATTAATTGATTATTCTGACGATTAATTGCATTAAAAATGGCCAAATTCTGCAGATTTTTATTTTTATTTTAGTGAACGCTTGATCATTTGTAGCAAACATCTGAAGATGTGAAAAGCTCAGCCCTTTCTAGACTGAACATCAATCCAGTGATCAGGTGATTATTTCTCCATAAAAATTGAGTAGCAAAAGATGCTCAGATTTAACAATTTCTAAACGAATGTGACTTCTACAATAGTGCAACTTTCTATACGTTTTTCCTCTTCCTGTCAAATGTTTTGACTAATGCGATGTATAGTCTGGAAAATACGGTACTTCTTCATTCACTCTTTTGGTCTCTTTCATCTCAAGAGTTGAGATGAAAGTAATGTAACATGCAACACGCATGTTGTAACATGCATTGTAACATGCAACGCGTAATGTAACACATGTTGCATGTTAATGTTTACATCTGGAAATTTTGCGCATGTACATTCAGACTGTTATGGTTTTATGTTTTCAGGTTTTGTGTTTATTTTGCGATTATTAATAAGTAATCACTGTCGTAAATTAGCTACTGCTGCTATTAGCTAAGCTAACACATCGGTGGTAGATTGCTCTACTGATGATCTGCCACAGTTGTTGTGTATGTTGCTTTTTTTATTTTAACTCAACCGAAACAACAATTCTGCAGCACATCTACATGTTAAGGATGTCAAAGTCAAGCTAGCATAGCTAGCTCTTCTTTGCTATTTTTTCTTAAAACTTTTTTCTGGCCTTTGTGTCTTGTTGTTGTAGACAATTAGCATCAAAGCATTGCGTTCCTTCTTCTTTTATATATGATGCGTACATTTAAGACTTAGATTAGACTTACGTTGATAACTTAACAGCTAACACAATGCTAGCAGTTTTTTTGGCCTCCAGTGGATAAATGTGGTGGGATCTTGCATGCATGACATCACGCTGCAATGTTCAACGCATTTGAAAAAAGTAACAACATATAGTCTGGAAATTACGATAAATAAATCGCTGATATCAGAAATAAGAGATGTTTCTGATGCATTGCTGTTACCAATGCAACCTTAGAGATATGATCAAAAACCTGACAGAAACAATTAGTTTATTTGGTTTTATAAAAACTACAAAAACTAGTGTATTACAGTTACGTATGAGCTTTAATTTAATTGTTATGATGCATAGAGATGGCAAAGCTCAGGTTTTACCCAATGAAAGACAGATGGCCATAACAATCTGCAAGTACAGAATCTAACACACAGAGTGACTGTAATTTTTTTTTTCTGTTTATTACTCACCTGAGCTAACACTGCAGCGCCAACATTAGTGTAATAAACTGTTCTGCTGACTGTGACACCAAGCAAACTGAGGCGCATCTCACTTCGGAGTTGCTATGCAACCAGGCTGGTTTCATTTTCTGCAGAAAGCAGAAACCTGCTTGTCACCACGCAGGAAGTGATCTGGTATCTGCTGCAGCTCAGCAACAATACCAAAAAACCAGAAACTAGAAATTAGGCCACTCTTAACTCCAGACTGTTTTTATTTACATCTCAACCCAAGTTCCATTTTTTAAAGACGTGGGAAACTTATTGCTCTTAACTGCAATAAAAACTAGAATTAAAAAAATAGCTGAGGATTGGTTCTAATATGAATAAATAGCTAAATATGTGTAAAAGGCCTTACAGCTGCAGTATGTAACTTTTATAAAAAGTATATTTTACATATTTGTAAAATATGTAAAATATGTTTTTTGGGGTTTGTAAAAAAAAAAACAAAAAAAAACAAAACTGAGCTCCTCTCCCAGTGCTAACTAGAAACAACCAATCAGAGCCAGGAGGCGGGTCTTCCGTACGGCGCTACTATAGTGCCTTTTGAATGCATAAACGCCAAGTAGACCGGAGAAAGCAGGAAGTGGACTACAGGGAAAGGCATTCTGGGTAAATACAACCAAAACAAACCCGCTAGCTTAGCACTAGCTGGAGAAACGGCTTATGGTTCTTTATCAAAGACTAAAGAGAAAAATCTGACGTACTCCATTTTTGTTTACATTTCATGAGGACTAAAGTTGCGCTTAGTGTCTTTAGAGGTTTTTGTGTTGTTTTCTTCAGTGGTTCTTGGTGCAGCGCCCCTACAGGCCAGGAGGGGAACAGGTTGCTCAAAGGATTTGGTAGGTTTGACTCAGAGCAGAGAAAAAGAGAACAGCAGCAGCTGGAAGTGTTGAGTAACCTTACTGTTGAGTAAGGTGATAAATGTGTGATGCTGTGGGCCCAGTGAAACATGTCAGAGCTTTTAAAAATGCCTGAAATGTAAACATGAGGGATATGATAAAACCCCCCACCAAATTAACTCAATTAATAACCAAAATCCAAGAGAAAATCTGAAGACGGAGATGAAGAATAGAAAGATAAGAGATAGAACCAGGACTGTGGAGCTTCTGCAAACAAAAAATGGACAAACATCCCTCTTTTTGTGTGGATGTAAACGGTAAAGATGCCAATATTTCTGAACAGATCCGTTTATTTTGAAGCTTCTCGGACTTGGAGGGCGTTGTGTGTTTTTGGCGTACGGCGGCTACGTACCCGGCCATCATGAGTCAGCAGGATGGAGTCGCTCTTGATGTCTCTGTGGATCACGCCTTGAGTGTGCAGGACAGACAGCGCCTTCAGCACCGACAGACACACGGTGGCGATCTGCTCCTCGTTCATCCTGCAGAGTCAAACAGAAACCAAAGTCATCTAGGATTTAGTTTTTCTGGATTTTAGAGTTTCACTGAATTTCATGGGCGACTAATTTGAATTTGGCACCAAGAAAAGCAGCAGAGACACTGGAGACATTAAAAAGCTGCTACTGTGGAAAAATACCAGATCACAGCACAGATTCTCCATCACTTTGTGCAATGCTGCCCCCTACTGGACAGAAATATGTCTGCTGATATCAGATCAGTTTAATCAAAACATTTATTTTTAGTATTTTATACTTTGTTTTACACTTTAAGAACTTATTTTCTCCTTTGTGGGAAATAAATTCCATTCTATCTTTTAGAATGGAATAGAAACAGAGATTTCTTCATCAGAAGGTGGAAAGTTTCTGATAAAAAAGCTGTAATGAGTTTTCACACATTTCTAGTTCCACCTTTTCAACATTTTGTAGCATTCCACCAAATTTCAGAGTAAAATTACTGATGGGACTCGATTAAAATATTAAATCAAGTTAATTACAGGGTGGATAATTAAACAATTGAAAGTAAGAAAACAGAAAATAAATATCAATTTTAATTCAATAACTGTTTTTTGCCGCTAAATTACTGAATAAATAGACATATGAACTCAACAACAAAGATTTTTATTGCTTATAGTTGCTTAAGCATCAGATTTAGGGGTGTACCAGAAACGTGCAAATACAAAGGTTCCACTTCGGGACTTTTGTATCCAGAGCAATAACAAAAAGCAATAAAGGTTTCAGAGTTATTAATTAACTGAAATTTGCGTGTAAAACTCTCCGAGGGTTTGTTTGGCACAACTTACTCTGCTGGACTGAGAAGACATATTTAAATACCAGAGTGTGTTTGTAAACAGTGTATGTAAACTTCTGGTTCCAACGCGGAAACCAAAAATGTTTAAACTGAAACATTTTTAAGCTCAACTTCCAATTTTTAATCCAAGAAATTACAGGAAATCTGGCATAGACCTGCAGGTTCTGTTAAGAAAAAAAAACAAACAAACAAAAGCAAACAGCTGCGTCGCCATGACGACGGGTTCAGCCGTCACCTGGTGTGCGTCACGATGTCGGTGAGCGCTCCTCCCTCCAGGAACTCCATGACCACCCAGAGTTCGTCGCCCACCAGGTAGCTGTTGTACATCTCCACCACGTTGTCATGGTGATAGTCCCGCATGATCACCACCTGCCGTCACCGGGAAAAACAAAATCCACAATCAAGAATTATCATCACATGGCTGAGACTCAGAGTTCGATCCTACTTGATGCTAGGATAAAATAGAGTTTTTTGCTCTGTTGTCCATAAAAGTCATTTCTTTAAAATGGTCAATATTTTTTTCTGAACATGTACTACAATTCACTCTAGCTACTGTTTGTATCTGGTGCACCTTTTCCTTCCACTCAACTTTCTAGGAATAAATAACTTTTTCACTATATCATAATTTTCTAAGACATAGAATTTTGTGTTATAGTTTATATAGATATATGGATGATTTTCTGCATAGTTTCTAATTCTCTACAGACCAAGTTTCCATCAACTATTTTTTATCTGCATTTTGATGATTTGACATTAGAGAAAGTTGATGAAAACAGCTAAATTCAAAATAACTTTCTCAATTTTGCAAAAAGGTTTCTATGCTTGTTTGAGGAGGTTATTGGATTTTCCATAACATTTGTTTAAAAAGTTAATGGAAACACATAAGTTCTGAAGTAGCTAAATAAGTTCTGATGTAGTGAACTTCCCGCTTCTTTAGTGGGTCTGTGCCTCACCAGAGGCAAAGTTCAACCCTTCAGCTGAGATTGGATAATTCGGTTTTCTCAGATATGTGGTTCATGATAGTCTAAAACCTCTAGATCTTGTTTATTACAGTCATCTGTGACGGCAACATCTGACAACATCTGCCTGGTTGATTTGCTCTAAACCTGTAAACAGAAACTCACCTAATTCACATTTTCCATTTATTTCCATGTTTGCAACATTTTAAAAGTTCACTCAAAATTCAGATGACAAAGGGATGGAAACGTGGCTTATTTTATATCTCAATTAAATATTTTTGGCAGTAAAGAAATAATTTAATCGTACAGAGAAACACTGCAAAAACACAAAATCTTACAGAGTATTTTTGGTCTAGTTTCTAGTGCAAACACCTTAGAACACTTGAAATAAGACAAAACTCACTTACAAGTAACTTTTCAGCAAGATATAGGAGCTTGTCAATAGTTAATAATTCCTTAATATTGATTCAATCAATGAAGTTTATTTGTATAACATTTCACCAACAAGGCAGTTCAAAGTGCTTTGCATCATAAAAACACAAAAATACAAAGTCATCAACAAGTGAAACGTTACATTTTGACAAATGTAAAATATACTGACATTTTAAAAAGTACTAGTTTCACTATAGCACGGAAAAAATCTCATAAATGAAATAATCTCCCAGCAGAATTAGAACTTTTTCATCAATATTAAGGAATTATTGATTTAAAACAAGCTCCTATATCTTGCAGAAAAGTTACTTTTAAGTTAATTTTGTCTTATTTCAAGTGTACTAAGATATTTAAACTAGAAACTAGACAAAAATACTTTGTCAGATTTTGCGTTTTTGCAGTGTGGATTCATTTTCTTAAACTGTGAAACTGTTGACTTGTTTTGGTTTTGCAGCAGACTTTGCTGGAATGTTTACAGCTTTTCTTAAAGATCTCAGTTTAAGCCACAGTCCACCTCCAGGAGGGGTCAGAGGTCAAAGTGGCCGGATGTTAAAGCAGTACCTCATTGAAGAGAAGTTCCCTGCGCTGCTGCTTCCTCAGGTCCATCTTCTTCACGGCCACCAGCTTCCCCGTCGTCTTCACCGTGGCGATGCACACGATTCCCGTGGATCCCTCGCCGATCTTGATGTAGTGGTCCAGGTAGGTCCGCGGGTCGCCGGGGTCCACCACCAGCTGCAGCGCCGCTCTGAACTGCTCATGGGAAACCCTCTGGGGCTCCCGCTGCGGGGAGCGGCCCTGCGGCGCCGCGCCCGATCCAGGGGCCGCCGCGGGCACAGGGGGCCGCGGGGCCGGCACATTGGGGTGGGGGGTGTGCGGCAGCTGGGAGGAGTCCGGGGTCAGGCTGGGGTGGGATGCGTGGTGGGAATGAGGGAGGCTGACTGGGGGCTTGGAGGAAACCCGGGCGGAGCTGCTGGAGGGCCCGTTCTGGGGGGAAGACTCATGGTGTCGCACCACCTGGACAGTAGAGACGAAAAATAGCAGAACATCACAAATTTACAAAATGAAAAGGTGACAAACACCAACTCTGACAGATCATCAGTAGGGCAGGTGTTTAAATTAGCTGATCAGCCACCGCTGAGTTAGCTTAGCTATTAGCAGTGTTAGCTAATCTACCTCAGAGATCACTTATTAATAATCGCAAAATAAACATCAATCCTAAAAACATAAAACTGTAAAAGACTGGATGTAGTGGGAAATGTTTGCGTGTTTCTGTTGTTGAATCCTGAAAGTTTTTGTCAGTTGTTATGGCAACTAATCTGTGTGTAGCGTAGATGACACAAAAAACTGGTTTTAGTTGTTCCTCAAAAGTTTTTCTGCGTTATTTTTCCCTTTGCACTGAATCTATAATATCTTCATCTCCATGTTTTGTTTTAGCGGTTCTACCGCGAGAACAAAACACTAATTTAACAAAAACTTCCAGAATTTCAATAACGTTGCATAAAGTATAAATGATAATCCAACCTTTATTTCAAATAAACAGATCAATAGGTATTGATATTGAAACAATTCAAACAAATCATGTTGAGGTGAATCACCTTTCTGTTCAGATTAAACACAAAATACAAAGAATATTACAATAAAAATCTCTAAGAAATTATCAGAGTTTTTTTGCATTTAGTAAATAGAAATAATTTTGGTGATTCTAACCAAAACGATTTAAAACAAGATGTAAAACAAGAAAAGTTTAGTCTGATTTAACTTTAGACAGACAGAAAAAAATGTCTGACTTTTTATGAGGTGTATGAAAATATCTAGTTTCAATTGTAAATAACATTTTTTAAATTGATGCCTTTAATCAAACATTAGCCTGAACTTTAATATCAAACTGTGCAGTTTGAATATGAAGAACTTTAAAGGACTTTATACAGAAATCAAAAACTTTCCAAACCTTGAAAACATCTAATTGAAATTCAAGCATTTTCCTGGATTTCAAGCAGCCAGACAAAAAACTGCGGTAAACACCAGATCCTGATAAAATACCGGATCTAGAGGAGGAAATACTTCAGTGAACTCTTCGATCCTACCTGTCCCGTCGGACTGCGTCCTCCGTCGCTGTCCGTCCTCGGGTACGTGTTGAACGGCCGCGTGTTCTGCTGGGCCGTCTTCATCACGCCTTCGCTCACCGGCAGGTTGGGCGTTCGGATGTTGGGTCCCGACAGCGGCCTCTTGTCCCTCGGAGACGTGGGGCTGCCGTCACGCGCCGCATAGCTGGACTTGGGCCGCTGCTCGCCGGCTTGGTCCCGGCGGATCACCTGGTCCTGAAAAACAGAGAGATTGATAAAAATACAACAACAGGCTGGTTCTTAGCTACATTTAACTGCATAAAAAGGAAGAAAAATCTGCAGATTCAAAAGCTGAGATCCACTGATCAGAATTTAACTGGCTGCAGAGGTTGGCAAAGAATCCAAAAACTGTACTAAAATAAGAATAGAAATACTTCAACAAGTTTTTACACAAGTACAAGTAAAAAGCAGCAAGAAATTAAAGTAAAACTGTATTTGGTAAAAAGTCTACTCAAGTGAGATTTAAAAATTACATCAGATGGACCAAAATATAAAGTTAAGAGCAAATTTTGGTATTTTAAGGACAAAAATTACAATAATTCATAGAAGTAACAAAAAATAACAAAATTAAGCAAAATATTTTTTTTTTTCCAAATCAGTTTCTTTCCGTAAAAAAACTTATGAAACTTTAACAGGAACTGCAGGTGTGTATCTGTGTCTGGTGAATTTTTGGTTAAAAAATGTTTGATTTCCATTCAGTGGGTAGAAAATCCAGAAATTTTACTCAAGAGTGAGTAGAAATACTTCATAATATAATTGCTCAAGTGAAAGTAGGACTACAAATACTCCTACAAGTAAAGTTTTCCCTGAAAAGTCACTCAAGTAAATGTAACTTACTACTTATCTGCCGCTGGCTGATATTAAATTCCAGTCGTTTTCTTTTTAGGTATAAACTTATAATTTATATTGTGATCTACAGAAAAAATGACTGATAAAAAGTTCATCCAGTTTTTCAGGAATTTGTGTAACAAGGACCAAAATATTTGATGTGTTTTTAAATATTTGATCAGGTAGTCGACTTGTTTTCATCAGTTTCTGTCTTATTTATTTTAAACTGGCCCCTACCTGCACTGACTGAACACATTAAAGTAGTTTTTCCATGTTTGATGAGATTTTGAAGCTATTGGTGTATTTCAGTGAGCTGAACTGGTGCAGAGTTATCAAATGAATTAGTAATTCAGGATACTAATGTCTGAGTTAAAAACAAAAAACAGTTTTTGTTTCTTCTCTAACAGATTGGCCGATGTTGAACCTCAGATATCGGTATCAGAAGTTAAATAATTGGATCGGTGCGTCGCTAGTTAGTAACGTTTAGTGAGACTGAGTGAATCATTTGGGTCTTGGTTGGTACCTGGTCCCGGTCGCGGGGGTCTCTGCGAGGCTGCTGTCCCGAGCCGGCCCGCTCCCTGTAGGCCCTGCTGGGCTCCTGGCCCCTCGGCTGCTGCTGGGGCCGGCCCTGCACGCCCTCGTCCCTGGGCTGGACGCCACGCTGCCCGTGCTGCGGGCCCCCTCTGCCCGGGTAGTCCTGCCTCAGTCTGTCCCTGAGAGCCGCAAACAGGCAGTTAGCAACACCGATTAATCAGTTATTTTCTAATCAATTAATCTAATTTTTGGTTTTCCCACAACACACTTTGTGAGTTTCCATAGTGCAGCGAGATGTCAGCTCGCTCAGGGCGGCCATTTTGTTCGACAGCTTCTATTTATTTGAACTTTGAATTCAGGTCAACTCTAGTATCCAAAAATTGCACTGCAGCACAAGCAAAACTACTTCAACAAGTTTTTACTCAAGTAAAAAGTAGCAAGAAATTACTCAAGAGTAAAAAAGTACTTGGTATAAAGTTTACTTAAGTACTGAGTGACTAATCAAATTATCAATCATTTAACGTTTAAAAATTACATCATCAGATGGACCAAAATATAAAGTTAAGAGCAAAGTTTGGTATTTTAAGAACCAAAATGACAATAATTTATATAAATAACAAAATCAGGCAAAATAATTTTTCCCAAATCAGTTTCTTTCAGTAAAAAACTTATGAAACTTTAACAGAAACTGCAGGTGTGTATCTGTGTCTGGTGAATTTCTGGTTAAAACATGTTTTGGTAGAAAATCCAGATATTTTACACAATTAATAGTAGACACACTTCATAATAAATTTACTCAAAGTACAGCATAGTAAAAATACTCCTAAAAGTAATTTTTTTTTCACAAAAGTTACTCAAATGTAATAGAGTAAATGTCATAGACAGAGTTATAATAATTCTCAGCCTGGTTGTTAGAAGGGCTGATTGAGATAAAAGCCACTTTTTGAAAATATTTATATTTTCTGTTAGTATTTTGTTTTTTAGATAAGAAAGTCAAAGGAAAGTTATTTTTCCCACCTGTCTGGCTGTGTGTGGTGCCTGTGTCGGGGGTCGCCGTTCTCCTGCTCTCCACCTGCAGAGCTGGAATCCCTGCGGGGCTGAGTGGGGGGGCTGCCTCGCCGCAGGGAGTTCGATCGAGTCACGGACATGGTGTCGAACTCGTCCAGCAGCCACGTTAAAGAGCCGTCTGCTCCCAGCTTCGTGCCTCGTACGATCGTCTGGCGTTTACAGGACAGAAAAATGCATCTTTTTAATCTAAAGCATGGAAAGGATCCAGTCATTTTCAAAGTCTTCTCTCCATAAAACCAGAGAGCTGCTGTCATGCATAGTTAGGGTTTCCTTAAATTTAAATAAATGCTTGGGCAATATATTCTTTCCATGGTAAAAATTTAAGAACATTTCAAGCATTTTCAAGGTAACTTTTAAAAACACCACACTTTGGAGTTAAATCGATAAAAAAAAAAAAAAAAAAAGAGTTTCAATTCCCCATTATATGATGTCATTTATTATATTATCACAATATATTGTGATAATATTCTGCATTCTATGGCAGGGACAAAGTAAACAATAATATAACAAAAGTTAAGTAAATGTTGACCAGACTGGTCTGAAAAAGTAAAAAAAAAATTCTCTAAAATGTTCATGCTGAGCTTTCTAGCATTTAGCAAATATAAATAATTTGGGTTATTCTAACTAACCTAACTCTAGAAAACATCGGTTTTATTTAACTTCAGACATGAAGAAAAAAAAAAATATCTGTCTTTAAATTATCTGTAAATATCTAGGTTCAACTATAAGTAACGTTTTCAAATCTAGGATTTTACTCAAATGTTAGTTTGCACTTTATTACAAAACTGTGCAGTTTGAATATCAAGCACTTTTTAGGGCTTTAAAAAGAAATCAAGCACTTTCCAAACCTTGAAATCACCTAATGAAATTCAAGCATTTTCAAACATTTCAAGCACCTGTAGGAACTCTTGTCTTTAAAAGTGATTAAAACTACACCAAGATTCACATTTAAACACAGAAATGAATACAATTACAGTTAAAAGTGAACCTTTATGCAGACGACATTGTTCTTTATTTGACTGATGCTGTTTTAGGAGCTTTAAGAAACCTTTCAGCGGTTGAAAGCTATTCAAGTTCATTAATTTCGTTGAAGATCTCGACCAAAAATATTCCTCCATACTGGAAGGGAAAAAGACTTTTGAGTGAAACATCTTCGAGACACGACAGAAAACGCGTTTTTATGGACAGCATGTGAAGAACTAGAAGGATTCAGATTGTTTTTTTAAAGGTTTTATTGGCTTTACTAACGTTTATTTGACAGTGAATCGACAGAAAAGTGGGCAATGACGAGGGGGGGAGACACGCAGCAAACCCATGACAGCCGCATCGAGGACCAAGGCCTCCATGGGCCGTGCTTAACTCCGGCGCCACTTCAACACCTCAAGATTCAGTTATTTAAGGCGGTTACTGTTGGTGGTTCCAGTTCAGTCCCAGAGACTTGAATGTAGCTTTTGCATGTTTTTCCACACCTGATTTGAATAAATGCCTGAGTAATGTCAATATTTGCTATAGAAAAGTGACTAAAATGCCACCAAGACTCAAATTTAAACACTGGAATTAATACAATTACAGTTATAAGTTCCCCTTTATGCAGATGACAACATTTTTTATTTGACTGGTGCAACTTTAAGTATGTTGAGGACCTTGAAGCATCAGTTTAGGGTTTGAAATTTACTCAAGTTCTTTCATTTTGTTGAAGATGTTTTGCATCTCGTCCAAAGATATTTCTCCATTTTAAACAGAAGAAGCCTTTGGCCGAAACATTAAAAATCTTCGAGACACAAGAGAAGTAGCCCAGTTACTTTCTATTTAACCACTTACGACCGTCATTTCCTGTATGCCTGAGAATTGATGCCAACGCCTCAGCATAAAGTTATGAATATGAATAAAACTCAGAGTAGCTCCTCTTACCTTTCGCGGTTCTACGGTAGTGATGACCGTCGCGTCGATGAAAGGCTTTGGCCTCTTGGCCGTGTCTTCGATGAGGGACTGCCATTGGCGTGGCAACCCGACGAACTTCTGCTCCTGCTCGTCAAAGTCCGTGTGGACACGATGCTCAAAGTTGGAAGGAGCAGAGATCTGGATTCGAGACTTCTTCTTTTTGGCAAACATGGTGGCAACGGCTGCAAGCTAGCATCAGATCTGCAGCCAGGAAGAAGAGAAGAAGGCAAATAAACACAAAAAAAAAACCTTAGTGCACTAGCACAATAAAATTGCAATCCACACATTTTATTGCATTAACATCTCATATGCTTGCACATTTCAACCTAAGGACTAATAGGCTGGATGGTGGCATTTATCTAGCTCTGACCTTTAGCTAAAGGTCATCATCAGGCGCAAACAAAACTTGAACCCAATATTGATGACAAGACATCAGCTCCAAGCATTTTCTGAAGGGGAGAACAGTTTGAGGAGACGGAGACTCATCTTTAAAAGGTCACTTTCTGAACATTAACAGCAGCTTTTATGACCCAGAGGAGAAAATTAACACATTTCAGATGTGAGCTGTACCAGCATCACAAGTCAAGCCATACAAGAGACAGAGAGATGAAAGCAACGAAGAACAAAACAAAAAATTAAAACAATGAACTGAGGAAAAAAGCAGCTAGTATGTAGGCATTGAAGGACAGTTTTGTTTCCAGAGACTTTATAATTCATTTTGTTTGTTGTTTCTGTTTTAAATCTACAGTTTATCTTTGAGAATGTCTTCTTGCACTATTATTACCATTATATTACTTGAAAATGGTCTCAAAACAACAATATTATCATTTGATTAATGTTACGATAACCAGACGTTTATATAGACATTTTCCTCACCATCTACAGTTAAATAAGATCAAACTTCTCTTATTTTAGGTCCGTTAGAATCACCAAAATAACTTAAATTTACTAAATGCCAGAATAATGAAAGGAAGAATGAAGCCTGTATATATGGCTGAAAAATGTATCACAATGTGAGCATTTCATATCAGTCAATATCCACAATGGAATGTTTTTTGTTTTAAATATACTGCAAAACGGTGTTATCGGTAGAGAAGAAACAGATGCTAGGCTACCAGCTAGCTCATTAAATTGGTTACTATCCATTTGGATTTTGTGAAATGAAGGAATTTGACATGATAAATGTTGGAAATCAGTACGTTCCACTATGAAACCACACACAGAATCATAACGTACACCTGAGCAGCTTCCTGTTTTCACCTACGAGCCTCTTAACTGTCTAAAAATAAATAAAAGATCTGGGTGGAGTGGAAGGAGAAAATCAGTGCAACTGAAGAGGAAATTGTGGATATAAGAGGAAAGTTTAGCAGCATTTTGATTACTTAAATAAAATACAATAATTATGGTAGAGTGAAATCAAAAGCTTATATTTTGATACATTTTTCAGCATTAAATGCCAGACAACAAAAAAAAGCTCAAACTCAGTTCTAGCATGAAAATCAAACGCAAGTTGTTGATAGAAAGGCCAGAAGAATAATTAGGTTTTTAAATGTGTGTTTGCAAGCTGGTGAAATCAGGTCACCAGCTGATTAATGGCTGCTGACCTAATATTTTTTATTTTTTTTGCCTGCTGAGCAGCAGTAATCTCCTGCTACTGAGAAACAATGTTTTGCACTGCAAAAACACACAATCTTACCAAGTAGTGTTGGTCTAGTTTCTAGTGCAAATATCTTAACTCACAAGTAACTTTTTAGAAAGCTATAAGAGCTTGATTTAAGCCAATAAAGCCTTAATATTGATTTCAAAAAGTATTTATTCTACTGGCAGATTATCTTAATTAAAACAAGACATTTTTAAATGTTGTAAGAGAAATATTCTGCAAATGGAATAGGAACTTTTCAGGAGTTTTAAGGTATTATTGACTTTGAACAAACTCCTATTTCTTGCTGAAAAGTTACTTATCTTTGTCTTATTTCAAGCATACTAAGATATTTGCTCTAACTGGACAAAAATACTTAGTAAACCTTTGTGTTTTTGCAGTGTGGGACATCAGATGTCCCCTGAAAACCAAAGGCTGTTGTGGTTTGACTACATAAAAACCTGCAGGTTGAAGAGAAAACACTCCCAGTAATAAAACAGAGTCCTGCAGGTTAGCAGCATGAAAGCTAAGGGAGATTTTTCATTTTCATCCCGCAAATTTTTCTGTTATTTCCTACAAATAAACGGCGCCACACCTTCAAGCGCTGCTTAAATAATAAAAACAGACTAGAAGAAAGAAAATTTGCAGGGATTGTGGGACAGAATGACGGAGAGCTGGGTGGGAGCGCCGACTCGGGCGATTAGGGTGGATCATAAGCCAGAAGCCGTGAGTCATGCTGCTGGCCCAGGCAGTCTGCAGAGTTACTACAGACCTTCACAGCAGGGATGTTTGATGTGAAGTGAGACCCACCCAGAAACAGAAACAGAAATAATAAAAAAAAATAAAAACGACTCGGCCGCTACCAATGTAGCACTGGAGCAGCAGCAACATCCCAGCATTTAAAACAGCAGAGCGAGAAAAGATACTGGAAATATTTACCAGCGAGACGTTTTTGTATGGAGTCTAAATTGGGGTTAGTCAATGTAAACTTAATATTTTGTGGGATTTAAAAAATAAAAATGTGTTTACAGCCAGGCCTGTCACGACCAGATGATAGATTATTTGTCTCAAGTAGCACATCTTTACTGAAGAGTGAAAAAGTATTTGATAAAAAAAAAAATGAACTCAAGTTTTGAGTAAGTGATCAAATTATCAATCATTTAATGTTTAAAATTACATCATAAAATGGACAAAAACAGAAAGTTAAGAGGATTTTTTTGTATTTTAACAACCAAAATGACAATAATTCATACAATAAATAAAATCTGGCAAAATTATTTTTTAAAAAATCAGTTTCTTTCAATAAAAAAAAAACTTATAAAACTTTAACAGAAACTACAGCTGTGTGTGTAGTGAATGTTTGGTTAAAAAATGGTTACAGATATTTAATCCCTTATATTTGTTTGTTTTGATTATAAGTGGTTAACTTATTGTTTTGGGTTGTCATGTTCTCTGTTTACAAACGGTCTCAAAACAATATTATCATTTATCGCAATAATTAGTGGGACAATTTATCGTCTAGCAATAATTGTCATTGTGCCAGTCATATCAATATTTATATTTACCTACTGTTGACGGTGTAAAAGCGTCTCCATTGCTGACATTTAGGGCTCAAATGATTAATCGGATTGAAATAATCGTCAACTAAAGGCAATAATTAATCATTAACTGAAATATCTGGAATAAAAACACCAGATAATTATGAAATACTTCTTAAAGTAAAGCACTGCTTCATCCATAACATCAGGGAAAGTTTCTGACACCCATGAATCATTCTGACGTTTTCATATTTACAGGCTGGGAGTAAAAGAACATTTTGGCTCTGAAACTCAGTTTTATCCTTCATCTGGTTCCAAATCACTGTGGGCGAAAAACAAGATTTTACTGCAGCCCTGAGGAGCCAAGAAATCATAAGATGTGATGCAAGGCGAGAAAAATGACAAACAGGAAGCAGATCTCAGCGCAGTGGTTCAATGAAGCAGCTTTAAATGGGCTGATTCTGATTAATGGAAACCATTCAGGCTGTTGATGAATGTTTAGAAACCAAAACAAGAAAACAAAATATATAGTTTGAAATTCATCAACATTTTCTAACAATGAATACACCTGAAAGTGTTTCAGGAATTTTTTTCTTTTAACTGAAAACTGTGGTGGAGAGCTACTATTGAAAAATCACTTCATCTGCATTCACAAGTCATTTCTTCCAAGTCCAAGTTAAGTATAGTTAAATATTTTCTGATAATCTAGCTCCATCTTATCCTAGCATCGCTTTGGATTAGGAATCCAAACATCTTGCGTCTATGTCATTACAAAAACAATAAAAAAGTATTATCTTTTAATTTTCATAAACATGTACAAGGTACTAAGTTCTGGTTTATATAATATTGAAAATTTCCCATCATGTGCTCAGAATAAGATATAAATTACAACATAATGAATTAGTCACAGCGTAGTAAGTAAGAAGTGCTGAATTTCTGAAGCAACGGAACAGGAAGTGCTTTTATTTTGACATTTCCAGCAGGCAGTGTCCCTAATGTAGCAGCTAGCTTAGCAGTGAGAGAATGTCAGAGGTGAGTTGTGTTTATTTTCTTCTGAAGTGACTCAAAGTTATTTAAATCAGCATTCAGTCTCGGTTTTTGATATGTCCCATATGGGCAGTTGCCCAGGGCGGCATTATGAAGGAGGGCGTGCAGCTAATGGAGAGTTGAAGCCCCTTTCACAGTAAAACATGGACAGCAGGTTCAGTTTAAAGCTCACATACAGGCTTCTTTTCAGTTGAAAATTTTCAAGAAAAAAAAATTATTAAATAAAATTTTAGATATTTTTAACTTTTGTACATTTTATGAGTTGCATTTTTGACTTAAAACTACAAGTTTTTTCTAGAATTTTTCTGAGATTAATCTCAAAATTATTTTGCTTTTTTGGGAAACTTTTGTTTTTGTATCTACAATGGCCTTAATACGCCGTCATACTTTTCTCTAAAAACCAATAATAGTAAAAATATAAAACCTTGTATTCCTCTGTCATTTTCTGAGTTTTCCCGTTCCTGTGTTAGTTTCCTGCCCTCCTCCCAGAGCGAACCGATCCCTCGCACTCTGTCCATCCATGCCTGGCTGAACAGTGAGAAAGCCTGTCTGCTCTGTGGACCGAACCGGACTGATGAGTTCTGGACAGAGACGCTGTCTTCTGGCCTGATTCTAGTACTGTTCGTGGGTGGTCTGCACTGTGAAAGATGCCAGTTTGAGTGAATAATGACACGAGTTGAGCTGAAGCCAGCTCCGACTATATGAAGAGATTTAGACTGTAAGCATATGGACAAAATATGCTCCAGATTTCTGTTTTTTCATAAAGTTAGCAACAGAGTCAGGAGAGTAATAATATATTCAGTTTAAACAGACGAGGTAATGCATATTATTGGATTCAGAACAGAAAATAATTTAGGGTTGAAACTATTAATCATGATTAATCGATTGATGAAATAATCAGCAACTAATTTAGTAATTGATTAATTATTAACTGAAGTATGCAGAGTCAATAAAAGTCTATTAATAATTCCTCTAAAACATTTAGAGGAATTATTAAGCCATTTTGCATTTAAGATAAAATACCTTTGACTGTGAATATATTTTAAGCTAAAACTCCTCAAATATCAGTTTTAGCTTCACCTGGTTCAAGGAATGCTGTTATTGCCTTTTAAGCCATAAAATGTTTAAAAAGGAATTTAATTTTGTTTATATTCATTTAAAAATATTGCTAATATTGTATAAAAGTGGCACAAGTGGTTAAATGAAAAATATGTAGGATGTGTGATTTGTCTTTATTTGATTGAGTAATCATCAGAAAACTGAATAATCAATTGCTAAAATAATGGTTAGTTGCAGCCATAGAGCAATTATTAGGAAAAATAAGTTTGTGTATTTTCATCAACAAAATGAAGGTTTCACAGATTAAACTCTGTGTTAATCCTGTGTTGAATGTAGAGTCATTCAGCTCAGATTTGATCTGTTTATATCAACATTTTCAAGCTTCACTAAAAGTTCTTCACCCAAAAACGAGTTAAAATACTAGACTCAAAAATAACTGATTCAATGCATTGTTTATCTTATATAGCAAAACATTTTGGTCACAATCCAGTTCCATTCAGAATAAGGCTGAAAGGATTAATCAGATTAATTGCAATGGATTGATGATTAAACTTATAGTGAACTAATTTAGTAATCAATTAACTGAGTGTACAGACAGGAAAAAAAGTCCAATCACTGAAAGAACTTCACAATAAGAGCAGTAATTAAGCCAAAACGATACAAAAAATATAAAGAAATCTGTTAAGCACCTTTTGTTATTGAATTATTAATTGGTTAATCCAAAAATAACAGATTATTCCTAGACTGCAGTGATGCCAGGTCCAGCAGAAAAGGCAGAGCTTTTCAGATTAAGTATTTTTTTTAGCTGCAGACACATCCTTTGCATTCACTAAAGAAATACTTTTATTGCATTTAAGGCAATAAAATCTTTAATTTCTTATTTAGAAAAGGAACTGAGTTCTTTACTTGAATGTTTTTATGCATTTCTGGTATTGACAATGCTCACATGGTAAATGAAAAATCTGCAGAATGTGCCAATTATTTTACTTAATTAATAAATTAATCACCAGAATAAACATTATTTGCAGCCCTAATTCAAAAATACTTTATTAATCGCAGAGGGAAACTAAATGCAACTCATACAATTTTAAACCACCAGTTCTTCTCCAACAAATAAAACAGTATTTGACCTGATGAACCCCGTTTCTCTTGAAATCTAAAATCATCCCCTTTGTTTTGTTCACATTCAAGACAAGACGACTTTTTCCACACCAGGCCTCGTTTCACAGGGACAGATTATTGCTGTCGCACCACATGCTTCTAAAGCTGTGGACCCACAAACACCAGGCGTCCACACCAACGCAGACAGAAACAAAAAATCAAAACATCTCTTCTACCAAACACCCACACAGGAAAATATGGAGTCATTCCCACCGGCCATGTTTAATCCGCTTTAATCCAACTCTGGACGTTTGTCTAGAAACTCCGGTCCGTTTGTGTGATATAGACCAAAATAAATGAACACTGGTCCGCCTACAAACCTCGGTGCCGGTTCGGTACAAGTGAACTTTGGTGCAGTTTGAATGCATATATGAACACCAAACACACCAGAGACCGCTCCAAAAACAGGAAGTGAACTACAGAGCAGGGCATTCTGGGTAAATACAACCAAAACAAATGAATAAACCTAGCACTAGCAGCAGAAATGGCTTGATGTCTTTAGTCAAAGACAAAAGAGAAACCACTAAAATCTGATGCAACTCCATTGTTGTTTCCACTTTGTGAAACATTTAATTGCACCCAGTAGCTGTGTTTCCATTACAAATGTGGGAAAAACTTTGTCAATATGTTGGGAAAAAAAATATCACAATTTCACAAATGCTGTGTTTCCATTGAATAAGAAACGTAATTAAAATCACATGTTGGTAAGTTTGTTCACGCGATAAGTCATTAAAAAAACACTCTGCGCCATCATTCTCCTACTACTTCCTGTTTTCTTCCTCTTCGTTTCTTCCAGTGGCAACATCTGATGTTTGATCACGTGACTCGTGTAATGCGAAAAGTGTTTCCATTGCAGTTTTGCAAAACAAACCAATTTTAATACAGCTAAAAATAACCAAACTTATCCCAGCAATAAAACTATAAAGAAATGATTTTTTACAAAATAAAGCAAATTTATTTTCAAAATGTCAAACTGCACAATTATATGGTGAATGGAAACATAAAAGTCTTCTTCAGAGGTTGTCATATTGTTTCCTTCAGTGGTTCATGGTACAGCGCCCCCACAGGTGAGGAGGAGAACAGTTTCAAACGGGTTTGGTTGGTGTGACAATACGCAGAGTTAAAAAACGGAAAATGTAATAAATGTTGCCACTTTGATCCCCAAACGAACCGCGTGTACCAGATTATTATGTGTGAAAACAGCCTGATAGGTACTACACTGATACCTGAACTGATGCACAGCTGACTGTCAGCTCACCTTGCAACAAACAAGCAGGAGGGCTTATTTAAAGTCAAATGTCTCTCCTTCTGACCATATAGTTAAAAACTCTTAAAACCACAGGAATTGTGGTTCTAAATTAATTAAAACGAGGCGCGAGTTGGAACAGGAAGTGAAGCAAACGGTACAACAATGAGGTCTCACACAACTCACAAAATTATCCCAATCTATGCCATAATCTCTCTGTGTTGAAGAAAATTAATCCATTTATCATAGATAATGGTGTTGAAGTTTGTAAATACAACATGAATCCCAACTTTAATGAGTTTAATAGAAATCAAATACTGTTTTGCATGTCAGACATTTGAAATTTAATTAAATGGCTTTTTACATACTGACCATAATGACAGCCGACCACAGAATTGAGATAATCAACTTTCTCTGAATGACTGGAAACAGAAACTGGCAGAATCTATAAATCCAGCCAAAAATCACAATTCCCCACGTTTTAGTTCGAGGTAGCAGCTCTTTAACGGGACATTTTGGCTTTAAAGTTATTCACCGTAAGGCTGCATTCAGGCTGCCCTTGTTGTTGCGATGCTCTAATATTAGCTCACTGCTGCTGAATCCGAGGTGATAATTCATAGGTTCCCTCACTTCCCAGATTTATAAAGGCCTGCAAAGACTTACAGTTCACAAAACTCTTTATACAATTAACCTGATGAAATCTGCTGTGAGTTGACGTAATAAAAACTAGAGGTGGGCGACATGGACTTACAATTTTATCACATTATTTTGTGGTACTATTGTGACAATTATAAAAGTGACAATAAGAACTATTTATAACTATGTTTTTAGGAAACTGTAAAGCTGTGACTGTGTCACATCAATTATAGCTTCACAAACACAAATACTGCGCTTTAAAAACATTTCCATTTGTAATTTGCTTCTTTAGGCCTCCAGTCACATAAGAAAGTGTGATTTATGACAATAAAATGCACAAATTCAGTGCATTTAGTCCTATTTTCAAATGTATTTATACGCCTTTATTGAACAAAATGGAGAAAAATAGTGAAAAATCTTGACAGTTTGAGGTTTCTTTAAACAGTAATTGGAATTTATGGCAACAACAATAAATCAAAATATTATCTTGATAAGAAATTTATCACAATAAATTATAAACAATACGGTTAATTCCCACCCCTATTATGAACTAACTTTAATAACTGTAAATAATAATTAACATAACTGTTTAATAATTTAAAATGCCACATTTTAAATGATTAAACTTTTTTATTTTTTAACCTGTAACAAGCAGTGAGTGGTACTGTGTTAATTACTTTATTAATGCTGATTAAAAATAGGATTTATTCCTCCAGGTTTCAACTGAAAACACAAAAACAAAAAGGCAGCAGCTCTATCTTATCTGTAAATGCCTGAAATTTTAATTTATCTACATTTTCTCCTTTTTTTCATTAAAACTCCGGTTAAAAGTGCAAACATCGCCATCCTCCCCCTCTCTGCTCAGCTTCATGTGTCACCAACACTTGTGCAAATAAAGACGGACGACTGTGATGGTGGAGTCCAACAGCTGTCTCCACAGTCAGCAACAGGTCTGAATGGGAACACTGGGAGAGAATTAACAAAAAAATAAAACTTATTCTGCTCTTTATATCCCAAAACCCACCGCGAGATTCCAAGACGACTTTGGGAGAAATCAAACTTTCCTTCTGTCGTGATGAAACTCAGCTGTGATCAGTAGTACTCACTATGTACCAGAACCAGAACCGAGTCCAGCGAACCAGCACCGGATCCGTTTCCGCGGAGGAATCCAGCTGGGAAGCCGCGACATTAACCGTGGAAGCGGCGGAACCGAGTGGATCGGCCGTGGGCTCGGAAACACGAAGCGTGTCGCATTCCTTTGGTTTCAGTGTTGTGACGTTACGGGGCGAGACAGCCGGTCACCGGGGGAGGGAGGGAGATTAGCGCGGCTCTGTCAGCAGCCAAACGCGGGTTAGAAATCACAAACAGCGACGCCTCTTCCTCCTCTCCGTCCCTCGCCTCATAAACGGACCTGCAGGTGTTTTACCTGCACGGTCACGTGACGCACATTTGACTTTTTACACTTCCTGTTGGGAGGTTCATTTCCAGGTTTGGTTTTGTTTCGGCTTTTTTCCTAAATTAAATAATAAACCGGTGGGCAGCGGACATTTATAAAACGTGTAAAACAAACAGTGATGTGTTCAAGGACCAAAACTGACGGTGAAAAAAATTAGAAAACAACCTATTGCTGTACTTTTTTTTTATTTTCCCATGGATCAAGGTTGAATTAGTTAACAGTGGTGGAACTAGAGGCAAAGTGTCTCTCCTTTATTTGCATTTATTCATTTTAGTCTTTAAACTACCAGAATTTGCATATAAAGGTTTATTTTTGCTTGTCTGATGTCATTAACTATAAATCAGATAATCTGATCAGTAACTCAGTACTTAAGTAGCTTTCATGGAATACTCTGTTAATCTTTCATGAGTAACTTCTTACAGAAAGCACGTCCAAAACAAACCGTGATGCGTTCAAGGACCAAAACTGACAGTGGGAAAATCAGAAAACAACCTATTTCTGTAGTTTTACATGGTTCAAGTTTGTAAAAATCAACAGTGGAACTGCGCCATCACCTTCCAACTACTTCCTGTTGTTGTCTTGTTTGTTGTTTCCTGTGGTGGTAACATCCGGTTGTTGATCATGTGACTCGTGATGCGAAAAAAAATGTTTCCATTGCAGTTTTGCGAAATAAACCAATTTTGATACGGCCAAAAAACACCTCATCCTATGAGGATGAGGTGTTTTTTTTCTTCCATTAAGCAAATGTATTTTTGAAATGTCAAATTGCGCAATTATAAGGTCAATGGAAATGCAGCTAGTGTTTCAGGTGAGTAGTTAAGTGGAGATCAGGTGTTGCACCTTAAAATGCTTTCTCAAAAAAGGCTTGGTGATATCTGGGAACCCTCTTTGTTTTGTTTTGGTTTTACTTTTTACCGTTGCGTTCGGTCGGTATGCCAGACCAACGAGGCTGTTCTGGATGTTTTCAGTAAGAAGACATACCAGAAAATCTTAAAAACAAGAATATATTCAACTTCCAGCCTCACAAATGTGTATTTTGCCATTAGATAATGACTCCCTCTTACACAACAAGCGGTGACAGTCAGCCTCAAATTAGCCTGTTTATCTAATCAAAGCATGCTGCTGTGAAATACCAAGTCTGCCTGTTAATATAAGCACATTCATCACTAAACGGAGAACAAACACAGACACAGCCAAGGCCAAATTACAGAACAAGACGTCAGAAATCCAGTCAAACCCCTTCAAGGATTGTTTGACTTGCTTGAGTGTGGATGCAATCAGATAAGCAAAAAACAAAATAGCTTACAAAGAAAAAAATTTAAAAAGTTTGGTTGTTCAATAAAGAAAACTGGTGAATTTTTTTGAGGTGCCGATCAGGAATATATTTAATACCTGAGCAAGGAGAAAGTCTGTTGACATTCCTGAGTAAAAATACAGCAGAAACTGGTTCAGCAGACGTATCAACGGCAGAGACGCACAAAGCTGCCAATCCAGAGGCCAAGTTCAAACAAAGCTCGCAGTGTTGCAGCCAATGAGAGCCGACTTTCAGGCGCAGGTTGTGGAATGTGGAAAGGTCAATGATAAAGACAAGCAGAGAAAGTAGGGTAAATGAGTACACAGGCTGACTTCCACACATTTCAACACAGACTGTCTGAATGCGCCTGAAGGAACCTTTTCCAGATTTCTACATGCTCAACAACAACAAAGAAATACTTTTAATAAACCCAGAGACACCTTTAAATTTAATATAAACTTACCTTTAGGTTGCAAAGTGGTACATTTAAACCGATCACAATAAGCAATAAATTGCATGTTAAATTGAAACAAGTGCAATAATTTCCATTTGCATGATTAATCAATTTCTCTTTCTACCAAAAACTGGATGATAAAAGTCTTCAGTCTGGTGTTTTAGTCTCAAATAGCCATTTTTTGAAGGATAATTTTGTTAACAGATACTTCATAATTCATTTCATTTGTTTCTCTTGTTTTGTTTATTTACTTTGGATATTTAAAGTGTCTTCCAGTTCCAGGGTCAAATGTTCTTAAAGTTTATTGTTCTTTGAGAATATGTTCATGCATTATTTGTTCATGCATTACTGGAAAATGTTTATCGCAATAAGTTCTGGGACAATTTATCATCCAGTAAAATTTGTCACTGTGACGGGAGTAACTACTGATTATTATGTTTGGAAGGGAAATTTTGTTTTGTTGAGACTTCATAGTCTTTTTTTCTGTTTTATTTTGGATTTTTTAAATGTCTTCCAGTTTTCATGTTAAAAGTTCTTTGGAAAGTAAAGTTTACTGATGTACTTGCATTATTATGTCTTTATCATATTTGTGATAAATAGTCTCAAAATGATTATATTATTGTTTATGGTGATAATTTCTTGAACGATTCAGCAAAATTTGTTATTGTGACAGCTTATAAAACAATACTAAAAATTCACATCTACTGCATTAAATATTTTCCATGACTTCGGACCTATCAAGAAATATTACATTTTTCATGTATTTATTAAACATTTTCTACATTTTTATGCCTGTTTTGCTCATAAATCCTAACATTTTTGAAGGAGAATTACCAAAAATACAGTAATTTCCGGACTATAAGCCGCGACTTTTGTCACACGCTTTCAACCCTGCGGCTTATACAAAGATGCGGCTTATTTGTGCAATTTTTTTTCCCTAATGGCCACCAGAGGCGTTCGAGCAGAAAAGGTAAGAGTGAGACAGGTGGAATATATGTGTAGAGGAAGACGCAAGTTTAATGTAACGTA
>CAEFZY010012800.1:0-14589 GCA_903066815.1 Brachyrhaphis roseni
GAGGGCATGGAGGAGGGCGAGTTCTCGGAGGCGCGGGAGGACATGGCCGCTCTGGAGAAGGACTACGAGGAGGTGGGGACGGACAGCGTCGGGGACGAAGACGAGGGCGAAGAGTACTGAACGCGCCGACTCATTTAATCATGTTTGTGCCTTAAAATTAATAAAGCTAATCTGAAACCTGATTGGGCGAGTCGTTTACACAGGAAGTCACACGGCTGCTGCAACACAAACAGATTTATTTAAAGTCACACTTACAAAATCAGCTTTATTTTTATAATTTTGTCTTGCTGGAGGTTAACGACTACATAGACAGAAAACGCACAGAGGGGGGTCCATGAGCAGCAGAGGAAACCTGGAGCGGATCTGTATCCGGCTCCGCAGGTTCAGCTACAACACAACACCAGCTGTCTGGGTGGGTAAAGCTCGTGGTGCATTCACATGCACGTTTCACACAGATTCTCCTGAATGCTCCTGAACACATCGCCTAGATTGTCCTGATTCGGTGCCGGGGGTCGTCCAGGGGTCACTGGGGCAGCGCCTTGAGGATGGCGTTCACCTCCTCTGCAACCGCCGTCAGCGCAAACTCAAACTGGTCCTGGAGAGGAAGACAAGATGGCGCTCACGTTTTACTTCCTGGACCAAAACTGACCGGTACAAACTAATGAAGTTTGTTCTGCACAACGACATTAAAATAAGAGAGTATAGATCTGAAATATAAACTGGGTTGATTTCTGTAAAGCAGATTTGAGTGGCTCATTCAAGTTTTATTTAGTGAGTTCATTATGAAACTTTGTTTAGGACTTGAAGCATTTAGAATATTTTAATTTGTATCATTTTTTGAAAGGCAGTGAAAATGTCACTAAGGTTTTTTTTATGACTCAACCTCCAACCTTGAGCTAAAAAACAAGTTTTTATTTAGTGTCTGGGGCCACACGGGGCCCCCTGCACTAATCACTGGGTCAGTTCCATCCGCCACCAGCAGGTGGCGGCGTGGCGCAGCTCTACACCTTTCAGAGCAGCGAAGCATTAGAAACCAGGAAGAGAATCTGCTGTAGAAACGATTAGTTTAGTTTGGGGTTTTAAAGTGTGTTTAGTAAAACTGAGATACTGTTTGGTGTATCGGGGTGGTCCGGTTCGGGGTCGGACTCACCTTGGTGCGGACCATCCCGGGCCGCTGGTCCCGGACGTGCTCCAGCGTAGCGGCGATGTCGATCTCCTTGACGCCTGCAGGGAACCAGAATCAGTCGGTCAGTGTCAGGTCAGTGTCTGCAGCGGCCGCTTCACCCCGCATCTACCGCACCTTTAGCCATGCGGTTCAGAACCATGTCGATCAGGATGTATGTCCCGGTCCGCCCAGTGCCGTCGCTATGGAAACACAGGAAGAGCCAATCAGAAACAGTCCCTGGGCTGTAACACCTGGGTTCAGCTGATTGTACCTGCAGTGAACGATGATGGGGCAGGAGCGTCCGCGGTAACATTTATTCACCTTCCTGAGAGAGAAACGGGACACGTGAGGGATTCACCCCCAGGAATGTCTCTGTAGTTATGGCAACAAGTCCAATAATCCATAAAGGTTTCAGGTTGAGACCGAAGCAGACGGGGAAGCTGCAGTACCTGCGGAAGTCCAGCAGGGGGCGCGTGGAGGTGGGGATTCCCTGCGCCGGCCAGCTGAGGAAGTGGAACTGCGTGAGCGTGCGCGTCTCCTGCGTCTGCACGTTCTTCAGGTAGAAACTGCGCACCAGGAAGTCGTTACACCAGATGTGCTCCGACACCAGGTTCACCTGGAGGGGGAGGGAGAGCGGGGAGTCACACCTGGACATTTGTCCAATCTGTCTGACCTGTCCAACCTCCACCCACCTCGTAGATGTGGTAGAGGGAGGAGCCTTCATCTGGCCAGTAGCGGTCACACTGCTTCTCCCCGTCCTCCACCAGAGCCGTCATCATCACGATCACAGTGCAGCCGTTCTCCCAAACCATCTGCTCACACACACACACACACACCCCCACACAGCCGCCATGTTGGTTCCTGACGTGGCGGGTAGCCGCCACGACGCCAGCTTCCCCTCTGATCTCACCTGCCAGAAGTCAGAGATGGTGTGTGGCAGTGGGCCCTGGGTGGCGATGTAGGCCGGCATCCTGGGGTCGTGTTCAATCTGCAAGGTCACAATGAGGTCAGGAAGAGGTCGAGCAGAGGTCAGCTCCCCGACCAGAACCATCAGAACGAGGCTGTGGGTCTGAGCCGACTTACGATGGTGCTGGCGTTGACGTAGTCGGAGCGAGACGGGTTGCTGTCGGCCTTCAGCTTCACCCTGGAGTGGTCATCTGCAGAACATGTGACCCTTTAGGTTCTGGTTCTACCGGGTCGGTGTCAGTGTGTGGGGTAACTCACAGGGCACCGAGTCGGGACACCGGTTCTTCTTGGTGTTGGCGTCGCTCTGGGCCACGGAGACGGCGCTGGGTTCTGCCTGGTAGGAGCAGAGAGCGGCCCACTCCTTCAGGAGCCGGTCCTTGTTCCGCAGGTGGTCCTCCATGTAGGCCTGGGGAGCCAGAGGAACCGGGCCGGACCGGGTCACACTGGGTCGGACCAGGCTGTGTAGTTATTAAACTTCTGCTTTTGTTTTAAGCCAATCTGTTAATTCCTCCTTAATCCCAGTTTGATTTTAGACTGAGGCAGATTAAACAATATGGAGTTATGTAAATAAAGGCTCAGGATGTTCAGTGACGTCACTATGACTCCCACTGATCCCACTGTAGCTGGATGTGGGAGGAGCCTAAAGGCAGAACTGCAGCACAGCAGACAGGAAGGGGGCGGAGCCTGACCAAAGCTGCTGAATGTCCTCCGGTTGAACGTCATGTTTGTGTTTGACCATTTGAGCCAGTCTGCTGTGATTTGACTAGGACAGAGTGTGGTGATGTGCGGTTCTGACCAGGATCATGTGACCCGTTGAGATGTCCATGTTGGCCTGCGCCGGCTCCTCGCACCAGGACGGCGTGCTGCTGTGGGAGCTGGGACTGGGCTGGGCGCCGTCGCTGAACTGGGACGACACGCTGCTCACCCTGGAGTCCGGCCCGACTCCGCCCGCCACGCCGGCACCGCCCACTGCGCCACCCCCCGCCGCGCCACCAGCCCCGCCCACCGCGCCCAGGGCGGCGGCCTCCAGCCGGCCAAAGGCTCCTTTGGAGGCCATGTGCTGCCGACACAGATCCTGGTGACAGTGTTAGCATGTTATCAACACATCTGGAGCAATAATCCACATTAATTGATTAATTAATTCAATAATCAATTAGTCGCTAAAAATTCAGTTTGCTGAAAAAACTGAATTATCCATGAAAATAATTTCATTTCACTCAAATCTCCCAGATTTCCTTTCTGGATCCAGCATCTTCTGCCAGGATCCCTCGGCATCACTCCCTCTCCTCCGTGTCTCCAGGTACTGGATTGGCCATCACCTGCAGGTGGGCGGAGCCTCACCTGGTACTCCTGGTGGGTGAAGCCGCCGTCCGGGCCCAGACCCAGCTTCTTGGCGGCCAGGCGGTGGGCGTGGCGGCGCAGGCAGGCGATGGTCATGGCCGCCACCAGGATGCCGCCGATGCACGCCATGGACACCAGCGTGGCGAACAGCCAGCGGGAGCCGGGCTGGACTCTGGTCGCCAGGGGCAACGATGACTTCCCCTCATCCGTCTGCACAGAAACAGAATCCTCAGCGCTCATCATTAGAACCAGAACAGAACCAGGTCTCACCTGTTGGGCGGCGCTCTGCAGAACCTTTAGGCCCGTCTCAGGCTCCAGGAAGCTCTGCCCTGCAACTGAGGACATCATCCAGGTGTCAGGAGGAAGAAGGGCTCTGATTGGCTGAAGGGTTCAGATGGAGGCTCCGCCTCTTGCCTCTAAGCCCCGCCTCATCTCACCTGGTTGGTGTGCAGCCGTCAGGTTCCTGGAGTTGGTTCTGGTTCTGAAGGTGACGGCCGGTCCGACCGCGCTGCAGAGGAGAACCGGGTCAGAATCTTCAGACCATCGTTATGTTGATCTGTTATCATTATTAGGACTGGCCGGTTTCTGCCCAGGGCGGCAGGACGAATGGGGCGTCCAGAGGAAGAACGCTCTGGTTGTCATGACGAACAAACTCTGACATGTGATTGGCTGAAACGACAGGAAGTAGAAGCTGCCGTACCTCTGATTGGTGTGTCCGGACAGCTTGGCCCCGCCTCCTGTGTCCTGATTGGCTGGCTCCTTCTGTCCTCTGGTAGTTGGGGGCGGAGCCTCCTGCAGAGTCGCCTTATACGCCATTAAGGCCTCTGTGAGCTGATTGGTGGAGACAGACGCATCATTCGTTGCCATGGTGTTGACCTCTCTGAGGCCAACGCAGTAACTAAAGCTAACGGAGCCCAGACCCGGTTCTTATTGGACCAGCAGGACTCACCTTCTGCTTGGCTGCTGCGCCGTCTCCCAAGCGATCTGCTGGTGGACAACAGACATTACTGACCTCTGACCCCTGAGCCCCTGACCTCTCTGACTGCAGGCCGCTCACCGACCTGCACCTCCGTCCCTCTGCTGGGGAATGGAGGACGAGTCCAGCCACGCTGCAGACGGGTCCAAACCGTCCAGCAGCAGAGACAGCCTGCGTAGGGATCGACCTGGAAACACAGAGACAGGAAAACTACAGACTGATGAACAACTACTGATAAACTACAGACTGCTGTCTGTCGGCCGACCGTCCAGTCCTGACAGGACGTCCAGCTCCTGCTTCCTGAGCTGAGGATTCTGGGAGTTGTAGTCCTGGCTGTAGTCCAGAGGGAAGTCCAGGTCGGGCAGCAGGGCGGAGCCGGCGGCCGGCGCCCCCCGGTGGCGAGGCAGCGCCGGCGAGGAGGTCAGGTAGAGGGACAACAGGTCGTGCAGCAGCAGCCGGTCCCGGTCCAGAGCGTCGTCCCGCTGGAAGGTCGGGTTCTGGTCCAGAGAGTTGAGGGAGCGCTGCTCCTGGTTCTGGTTCTGCAGCACAGACAGCGGGTCAGTTCCTGCTGCTGCCACCGGGGGGCGAGGCGAGTCTGTTCCTACCTGATGGTACGGGTCCAGAACCAGGTAGTCCAGGTACTGCTGCGTCAGCTCGGGTTCTGCTGGACCTCCAGGGTCCGGTTCTGTCTGAGGGGCCGGGCCCAGCAGCCTGGAGGACCTGAGGAACCAAACGGACCTGGGTTGACTCGTTAACGGGTCTGACTCGTTATTAGACTTGTTAACGGGTTCTCCTTACGGTTTGGGAGGGTTCTCCTCTGGGTCCGGGTCCAGATCCGGGTCGGCGGTAGGAACCCGACTCAGCTCCCGACTGATGATGGACTGGGTCAGCTCGTCCTTCCAGGTCAGACCTGGAAGTCACATGTCACAGTGTAACTCTGGTGGGCGGGGCCTACCTCCTTCGTTGTGGGCGGGGCCTACGGTCAGACTCACCTTGAACCATCAGGTCCTTCAGGACTTCCTGCAGCCGTAGCAGAACCGAGCCGGAGACTAGGTACCGGACCGGCTTCTGGTCTGGAGCGCGGCACCGGCCGAACAGGAAGTCTGGACAGGACGACACACAAGGTCAGCCTGGTTCTGAAGGACAAGCCCACAGCATGATGCTGCCACCTCCATGCTTTCTGTTTGGTGCTGAACTGGTTTGACTGGGTCAGAAAATCGCTGCAGAAACCATAACTGATTCACCAGCGTCTGCAGCAGTCACCATGGTTACACTCAGACACGGGTTTACATTTAGCACGAACCCATTTGCACTATCATTAGCTTTGTAACCATAGCAACAGCAGAATCAGGTCCATCAACATGAGGGAAACTCCAGCTGCTGATGTCACCGTTGTCATGGAGACGGACAGGCACAGCAGCGATTGGCTGAGGCAGCAGTCATCTGCTCTGCTTTGTTAAACATTAGCTTCATTAGCCACTAGCTTCTTTAGCTTCATAAGCTTCAGTAGCTACTAGCATCATTAGCTTCTCGCTTTGTTAGCTACCAGCTTCATTAGAAACTAGCTTCCTTCAGAGAAAAGCAAAAACCTGAAAATAATCAACAATATAATAAATCTGAAAGTTTTCTATGCGTTTTTTCTTGCTGACTAAATGTTGATGAATTATTGTTTGTTTTCAAATGCAGTAAATGATTTCAGATCAGCAGCGGGTTCACTGGCCTCAGTCTGCTGGAGGAATCAATATGTTCCTGTAATCTGCAGCGGATTGAATGTTATGATGTATTTATTAGTATGAATCTGAACTGACCGTCGCTGCAGAGCTGACCTCTAGAACAGATCTTCTTCTCAAACAAACAACCTGCAATAAACAGAAAAACATTCAAATCAAATGTTTTTTCCTCCCATAAATATCACCATGGAAACCAGGCCTGCTGATGGATGATGTCAAATGCCTCCGGTCTCCAATGCAACCCGCTATCTGCTTCCGTCTGGGAATCTCCCCAAAGCGAGACAGCTGGTTGCCATGGCAACGTCGGTGGACTCAATCGGCTCTGTTATCGATCGATTGAGCCTGATGAAGTCCAGAGGGACAGATCAGAGACATTTATTCTGAAAGTCCAGATAAAACCTCTTCCTGTTTTAAAAATGGCTGCCATCATATAAACAGGAACAACCTGTCACTGAAAAGTGCTGAGTCAGTGGTTGCTATGGCAACTCCCGCTTCTCTGGACACAGCCTGAAAGAAGCAGTAGCTAAATAAATAAAAGCAGAATAAATGTATAAATAAATAAATCAACCAATCTAATATCTAGGAAATGAGTTTATAACATGAGGAGGAAACACTGAGCTTTATAATCAATATATGTGTTGGTTTCATTTAATTTAGCAAATTAAAAGCACTGAATTTAGCTGACGCTAAACTCTAACCTGTCTGAAACTATTCATAAACATTAACACATTATCAGTTTGATTAATGAAAAACTATTTAAAACACGGTGGAGACATTGATTAATCTGAAAATCAAATGTGTCTGATTGGAAACTAAAGATAGTAGAAGATGTTGGGATGGTTCACTCTGACTAGTATTTAGGGTCTCAGTTTATTCCTCATGATCATTAATATGAATATGTTCTTTCTGCTCTGCATGTGTTTTTATTGTCAGAAATCATTAATCAATAACCAATCAGCAGGCCTGACGCTGTCCATGGTGCTGAAACATCATCAGCTATGACTCACAACTGCGTGACGTGTTTCACCAGCCCGCAACACAAACAGCTTCAGAGCTGCTGCGGGAAGAGGAGGATATACTGGATCCACAAACTGGGACCAGTTCAGATCTGAGGAAATCCTGCTGGTTTTACAGCAGCGACCCGTTCAGTCAGTCAGAGATGGTTTGCATTAATAATAATCATAATCATAATGTTTCCCCTCAGATCCACACAAACACATCCAGATGTTGGTCTGATGGCGCTCAGCAGAACCGGAACCAGACTGGGCTTCATGCCGGGTCCAGTTCTGGTTCCGACTCACATTAATCCGGTTTCGTCCAGAATAAAAGTAAACAACTTCCAGAGACACAGTGTCACATTTTAATAGTCCAACTCTCTCCAGGCGGCCGGTTATCCACACCACGGACCGAGCCGGAACCGGGCCGGGTCTTACCGTGTCGGGCGGCCGAGCAGAGGCGGCAGGAGGCGGTGAGGAGGAGGCAGAGGGCGGCGCAGAGCCGCGGAGACATCATGGAGGATCCGGAGGAGGAAGCTGCTGCGCTCAGCTGCTGCACATGTCTGAGGAAGAGGAGGAGGAGGAAGAGCAGCCAGCAGGGGGCGTCGCTGCGCAACAACTACAGCTGAAGAAGAAGATCGATTTAGAAAACAAATGATTTTAGCATCAATAAGGCAGAAAAATGAATATTTAACACTCAGGTTTATATTTACATACTTCATTTCAGTGATGATGGATTTGAACCAGAGCAGCCAGCAGCTTCATAACACACACAATAACAATAACACACAATAACACACACACACACACAATAACAATAACACACACACACACACAATAACAATAACACACAATAACACACAGCTGCTCCTCCCAGTGAAAACTTCAGAACAAAATTAAATCATTTGAATCCTTTTCAGGGCATCAGCTAAAGCTAATCATCATAACTGAAAACACGGTGGAGGCAGCGTCATGCTGTGGGATCCTGTGAATGTTTGCAAATATTTACTGAAAATATCTGAACATAACCAGCTATGACTGGTAACTATGGAAGCTGTGAAGGAACATTCAGTTTCCAGGATAAAGTGGATTACTGCAGAAGCTGCAGGTCTGCGTCCCCCCTCCCCCACCCGATGCTGCAGCAGAGCGCTGGCTGCAGCATCACCTGCGGCTGCTGAGGAGGAAGAGACATACACAACTAAAATAAAAACACAAGACTCTGATCCAGATTCATCTACTTTATTTCTGAAGGTGATCAATAAAGTCAGAGTGACTTCCTGTCATCAACAGGAAGTGGAGAGCCGAGGTCGTCCTGTCCTCAGTCGACGACCAGCGAGTTTCTGATGGACGGAAACAGCTCAAAGAAACCCTGGGAACCAAGCAGACAGGAAGTGGGGTCAAACGGCAGGAAGTGGAGATGAACCCCATCAGACTAAACCAAGTGAACTGAGTGAGGATCCATCTGCTGAGTGATGAGGACCAAACGGGAGGCCATGATTGTTTACGTCCGTTTCCCAGACGACGGCTGGTTGTTTAACACAAACACAGGCTGACTGCAGGTCATGTGATCATCAGCTAAACCAGCTGGTCTGAAACTCTGTCATCCTCCATCTGACTACCAGACGGACAGTGGCAGGAAAACATCCAGAAGACAAAACACAGTCAGATGTGAAAACTGAAATGTTCCAGCAGCCATGAGAGGCATGGAGACATTGATGAGTCTCCAGGCATCGGGTTTATTTAGGAGATTAGACATGATTAATAACGGTTATTTACTGAGTTACTACGACAACATCATCAGGTCAAGATGGCTGCTGATCTTTCAGCTGTTTAACCCAGAGACCTTGAACAGGGTGGTGCTCTGCAGCACGCTGGAGGTGCAGCACATCTCCCGGATGGAGTGCATGGCCAGCTGCGGCGCTCCGATGTCGACCACGGGAACGCCGAGCCGCGCCGCCAGGATGGGTCCGATGGTGGTCCCACAAGGGCTGTCATTACGCACCATCACATCCTGCAGGGGCCACACGGACAGGAAGTCTTATTCTGAAAGGACTCCAGGGATTTAACATGGGTTAGTTTGTCCTCTAGTGGTCGTTACTGTGAACTGCAGGTGGATGCTGGTCTGAGATGATTTCATTGACTGTTTTTGCTTCCATTTCGACAGTTTACTTTATTTAGGCCATTCTGGATGCCTGTTGAAAGTGTTAATGAAGTGAATACAGAGCTATGAGTGTTAGCATGTTAGCACGGCCGTTAGCTCCAGCTAGCTCCATCATGGCTCAGATGTTTCAGGATGTTCAGACTAACTGATGTACATGTGATCTATCAGGTTTGAGGCTAACAGGAAGTGGGTGTACCTGCAGCGGCACGCCGACGCGACTCGCCACCTCCCGGACCACGCAGGCGGTGACGGCGGTGGTGGCGTAGCGCTGGTTGCTGTTGAACTTGATGACTGGGCCCTGAAAGCAGAGAGCGCTTCAGTAAAAGCTGCTCCTATTGGACGGTGAGGCGGCCAATCAGGAGGCAGACTGACCTTGTGGAAAGCTGGCCGGTGGTTCTCTTCATGCTTCTCCCTGAGAAAACAAGCACAGCTCCAGGTTAGCAGCTAGTTGGTCAACATTTACCTAGTTAAAAACAAAGACTGGATCCAGCAGGCCGCAGCATGATGCTGCCTCCGCCAGCAGCTGCCTGAAAGCCAGTCTGGCCTGTGTTTGGAGCAAAGCGGATCCAGCCGTTGCCGCTGAATGATTCCATGAGCAGACTGACGTGTAGTTGGGGTGAACGGCGTGCGCCATGTCGGCGCTGATCATGAAGGAGCGCGGCGCCGCCTGCTGGAAGGCGCTGGGGTTACAGGCGGAGGCGGCCAGCCGGCTGAGGATCAGCTCCGTCAGGTTGGACTGCGCTCCCTGGGCGCTCTCCGACCCCACCTGCAGCAGACGCAGAGGTCACCGAGGGGCCGGGGCTCGGATCAGAGGTCAGAGGTCGAGTCTACTCACCTCCTCGTTGTCGAAAAGAGTGATCATCCTAATGTTGGGGTCAGAGGTCAGAGAGTCGGCGCAGCAGGACTCCAGCAGGCCCTGGAAGACGGAGCAGATGGAGGAAACGCTCTGCGGGAGGCGGATCTGCAGCTGCAGTACCGGCTCTGACCTGCAGGGCGCAGTAGCAGCTGTGCAGGTTGTCCAGACGGGGAGAGAAGATGAACTCCTCGTAGACTCCTCCTAGAGCCTGCAGGGAAACATGGAGGTCAGAACCTGCTGGTTCACCCTGACCGGGCCGAGCCGACCCAAAGCAGACGCAGCAGGGGGCCTAGGGGCCAGGAGGCCGAGGGCGGCAGGGGGCCAGGAGGCCTAGGGGCCAGGGGGCCGAGGGCGGCAGGGGGCCGAGGGGCCAGGGGGCCGAGGGGCCAGGAGGCCGAGGGCGCTACAATACAGCTGAAAACAATGCATTTCATTTAAATTCTGCACTAATTGAGCTGCAGAGCAAAAATATATTAAATAAAATGTCTAATAATAATAATTGACTTTGTTCTTGCAGACAGTTGAGATACATTCCTGCTGCTTTAGTTATGTACTAGCATGTAGTGTATCCACTAGCATAGTTACTCAATATGTAGCCTAGCCAGTTCTTCTTCATTGCTTTCATTCAGCTGAACCTTCAGCGGCCTAATCAAAGGCCGTCCTGCTCATAGTGACGTTCAGTTTGACTGTTTCACTCAAAACATTTCAAATATGAAGCAGAAGCAACAGCAGGCGCCAACATGGCTGGTGGTGAATGTCTGATCTCCATGGTAACCGACAGGAAGTGCAGACTCACCGCCGGCTGCGTGTCGACCAGACACAGCTCGAAGTCCAGCAGAGAGTCCGGCTGAACGCCCAGCTCCGAACACAGAACCTTGACCAAGGCGGGGTGGTGCTTGTCAGCCTGGAACCAAACAGAACCAGAACCAGGATCAGAACCAGAACCGGGCCAGGCGTCGTGAAGGAGCAGGCTTCACCGTGTTGGCGGCAGAGGAAGCGTCTCCAGACGAAGACGATCCAGTCTCCAGCTCCTCCTGGACCGCCGTGCCGAGGATGGGAACCCTGAAACAAACACGGTGTGTTCACTGCAGCTGGGAAATCACAGACACCTTCAGGTTCTCCAGCTGCGGGGCTCACAGGTGGTTCTCCTTGTTGGGGCCGAAGGCCTCGTTCACGTCGCGCTGCAGGTGGATGGCCAGGTGAGGCACCCGGAGCAGAGGGCGGGGCACGTGGACCAGGCGCTGGACCAGCTGACCGTCACTCTGAGAGGAAGAGGAGGAGGAGGAAGAGCCATTCATCATGGAGCTAAACACTCATCATCAGGAAAAAAACTAAACTTTTACTTTATTGTTTCATTCCTGCAACATAAACAGAAAAAACAGCATGATGAAAATATTTGTATTTTAATAAAATAAAACAGTTTCTGTTCATTTTTTATTGTTATTAAAAAGACTTTATTTCTGTTTAATAATTTTTTTTTCTTTTCTTTTACTTTATTGCTAAGATAAAATATTTTATTTATTGTTTTCTCTGTTTTCATAATAACAGAAAACATGTTTTGTTCAGCCAGGATGTTTTAATGTATTGACATTAATAAAGGACGTTCCTCTGGCGCCCCCTGCTGCTCCCAGAATGAACTACCTTCACCATGACGCGGCCGGCCACCGTCAGGTCTCGGTCCAACCAGGTGTTCCAGATGCCGCCGCCGTAGCACTCCACGCCCACCTGCAGCACGCCCTGCTTCGTCCTCTTGGAGCGCGGCTTCACCTGCAACGGAAAGCAGCTGCAGCACCCGGTGGAGCTGAAGGGACGGGCGGGGTCGGAGGTTGTACCCTGAGGCAGGGGCTGTCGGTGTGCGCTCCGATCATGGAGAATCCGTTTCCTGGTACGTACTTTCCTCCCACGGCGAAGGCGATCAGGCTGGAGAAATTCCTCGTCACAAAATACTGCAGAGAAGATCTTTGTTAGCTTCCGCCCGCTAGCTCCCTCTGACCTTTGACCCCGACCAACCTTGCTGGCCGGCTTGACGTCCCACCGCTCCGTCTCCTTCAGCTCGGTGAAGCCGGCCTCCAGCAGGCGCCGTCTGCACTCCTCCACCACTGCAGGGAACCACAGAAGAAGAAGCAGCCGTTGCTATGGCAATTTATACGGCAAACAGAGAGAGGTGAAAGGGCAGGAAGATCGGGACCATCAGGTCCTTCTTTATCTTATCTTGAGCTCATGGGCGTAGGTTTGGGTAGGGACGGTAGGGACATGTCCCGACCAATATTCACGGGATGTGAAAAAGTCCCGACCAATTTTTGCCATATTTACTCAAAGAACGTGGATCTACGATCTTTTATTAGCAGCAGGCGGTGCGGGGAACGGAAGCTTCTTAGTTTGACATTTATTATGAGCCTCCGAGACCGTGTCGGAACGGTGCTGCCGGGGGAGGGGGGGACTTTTTCATATTCACGGGATGTGAAAAAGTCCCGACCAATTTTTGCCATATGTCAAGGTCCCCACCAAAACTTAGACCAAACCTACGCCCTTTGAGCTCAAAGAATCGGGTCGGCTTCCTGCTGACTCAACAGAACCGCTGGTACAGCACCAGCAAACCCAACCGGGTCAACCAGAACCTGGAGCCAGACTGGACCAGAACTGGACCAGAACCAGAACGGACCAGAACCAGAACGGACCAGAACCAGAACCTGGAGCCAGACTGGACCAGAACTAGAACCAGAATGGACCAAAACCAGAACCAGAACCAGAACCTGGAACCAGACTGGACCAGAACCAGTCGGGTTAAACAGAAACAAATGTTTATATTAGATAAACTAATAACTCTCAGAAACCCGTCAGCTGGAATTAGAACCCAAACCCAACAGAACCTTGGTGTGAAACGGGTTCTTGTCCTTTCGGTCCAGAATCTAGAAATGTTTTTCTATATGGTCCAAAACGCTGCAGTTTCTCCCCCTGACCTGCAGGAGGCGCCACACATGGAGTCATCCAATGAGGTTCTGCTGCAGCCGCAACGACCAGAACCTCCAGTCTGCTGTTGTTTAGGTTAAAGGTCAATGCTGTCGCCATGGATACAAGAGGAACTTGTTTTAGTTTCCATGTGGAGGCAAAACGTTAGAAATGTTCTGGACTGACATCAGGTCCAGATTGATGTTCAGAAACCATGGCAACACCTCATCATCATCCTCTGCAGTTACATTAATCTGCATTTCCCCCACAGGGAAGCAAAATGTCTCTGTATGGTGACGCTGTGGCTGCGCTCCAGCAGCAGTCAGGGTTCCAACTCATCTGCATTGGCCTCTGACTGAAGACTGCTGCTGTATGATGGTCTTATGGTGATTATAACACTCTAACCTGTCTCGCTGAGCTTTGGATCCACTAAGTCTCTTGTTCAACTCCTCTGGGATTTGGGGTCAAAGTTCAGGTTTTATTTTAGGTTTTGAGCTGATAATTCAATAGCAGCATCTGGCAGCTTCTTGTGAATTAATTACTCTAAAAAGTTTGCCGAGTTCATACAGCAGCTATAACGAGTTAGAAAAGTGACAATGATAATAATTATTGATTTTAAAACGCGCTGAGAATAAAGAAATGTTTAAATTCAGACATTTCTGAACGGGGTTCGGTGTGACGCTCCCCGGATCGCTCTTTGCCAGACCTTACCATGATACGGAGACACTCCTCTGTTGACAAACTGCAGAAACTCCTTGGCTGCTGCCTGCACTGCTTCTTTCTTCATGATTAAAGGCTGAAAATCACCAATAAAGACAATTAAAGTACAAATCAGAGCAGGATTATTAGAGTCACGAGTCGTGGACTCCGGGGAGATGAAACAGCTCGCAAAATTCACTTTGTAGAGCGAATAGATACAAACTTACATCTGAAGGACACAACCAGTAAATTTAAGTGGATTAAAATGCTAAAAATCAATTTAATATTTAAGTGAAAAGGAGAAGTGGCGTGCGTCCGATAAAGGAATCACCGGTTAGCTAAAGTGAAAAACAAAGCGACTCTCTCCGATTTTCCTGCTTTTCTTGTTCTGCCGACCAGTCAGCTCGGCTTTCAGCGAGGAAGTAACACCTTCCGCATAACCCACACGTTAGATAATCATTTTTATAACGCTTACCAGCATGAATTACACTTTCAAAGTCTAAACTCCGCAGCAGCGACAGAGGTAAAAGGGAAACGACGTTTGCAACCACAGACCATCAGCGCCACCCAGCGGCCAGGAGGTGACACTGCATTTTATCAGGAGACAAACACATTTCTGATGTTTTTTATTTTTTATTTTTTTAAAACTTTGTTTATTTGGTTTTTAACAGGAATTGCATAGCCATACATTTACAATGTGATACATATAAAACAAACCATACAATTCCCTTAAGTTATAAAAACAAAACAA
>CAEFZY010012801.1:0-54399 GCA_903066815.1 Brachyrhaphis roseni
AAGCCGCATGTGCCTACATACAGACGGTACACAGAAAGAGTTTTCAAAGTTTTAGTAATATACCTTAGCTTTTTTTTTTTTCAAACAGTGCCTGTGACACGGCAGTAACACAGCACTAACAGGGCTGGTTAAAAAAACATACCGGTAAAAGTCACTGAGAGCCGTCTTCATCTTCCTCCTGAGCAAGGAGACGTGTTACGTTACATTGAACTTGCGTCTTCCTCTACACATATATTCCACCTGTCTCACTCTTACCTTTTCTGCTCGAGCGCCCCTGGTGGCCGTTATAAAAAATGCATAAATAAGCCTCATCATTGTATAATCCGCCGGGCTGAACGCGTGAGACAAAAGTCGCGGCTTATAGTCTGGAAATTACGGTAAAACTTCTTGTGTTCAAATTGTTATGTGCAAATCTTTGCTTGAAGTGCAGCGTTAAATAAAGTGCTTGTTAATAAAGTGCAAAAAGTGCTTTTAAAGTGCTACATATTCCAAAAGTGAGACTGTGTTACAGTGACTTAAGTAAAAACTAGTCCCAGTAATGAAGATCTCTTTATTACAAGGACATTCCCAGGATTAAAGGACTAATGTTCCGGCAAGATCTTAAAAATACCATCCGTACGTTTATCTTTAGCAGAATCGATTATTGTAACGGCGTCCGCACTGGCCATTCAGACAGCTGCTGCTGCTCACGTTCTCACTGAGTGGCTTATTATGTTGCGATTTGTTTTACAATCTAACACGTTGTTACCAAAAAAAGGAAAGAAGGGCAGGGGGATTTTTGTTCACAGTTCTGTACATTACAGATGAAAAATGCCAAAAAATGTAACCAAGTCTATGTTAACGATCGTCTGCTGGTGTTCCACCATCTATGATAACGCCATCATCCAATGCATAAAGGATCATAAACACAAATGGAAGCTATAAACAGACAGAGACATACATCCTTCTCTCATCATCATCATCATGCCTCTGCTTTTTTCTCTTTCAGTCACGGTTGGCAGCCAGAACCGGGCCTCCACTCATACAGCCAAGTGAACGTGTTGGAGGCATTTAATCAGGGATTTGTTTGAGGCGACAGGGCTTTTTTCTTTTTTTTTTAACATGCCAAGCTGGAGTGTATTTTCAGAGCTTTCATACATAAGCTCTTTATCCTTGAGCAGAGCACAGCTAAATCACACTTATTGATATTTGCCTGGGCTCCGGGGTAAGTCGATCCCTTCAGGTGAGGCCGAAGAGGAGCTAAAACTGCCTCCGTCAGCGAATTTCCTAATGGGGTCATGGTCTGCCACCGTCCTGTCTTTGCTAAGACTTGAGACGTGAACGTGTGTGGGTGTGTGTACCAGGTTTTTATATCCTTATGGGAACCTATTTCTGTCTACAATGTGGGGTTATGGAGACCATTGCTCCTTGTGGGGACATTTTCTTGGTCCTCATGAGGAAAATAGTTGTTTTTGGGTTAGTGGTTAAGTCTGTGATGGTTAGGTTTAGGGTAAAGGTTAAGGTAAGGGTTAGGCTGTAGAAATTAATGGAAGTCAATGTGAAGTCCCCACAAGTGATGAAAACCGGGGTGTGTGTGTGTGTGTAATCTAATTATTTTTTACAGTATATTTGAGTAACAGTCTCACTTTCAGACTATGGTGTGGCTCAGCAGACATGACTAATTTGAAATGGGGTCCGAATGGGATTGAACTCAACACAGAGCTCTTACTTTGGAGTTGTAAATGTAAAATAAAACATTTTGCCTTAATAAATAAACTTAATTTGAGCACTTTATTTAAAAGTCTGATTAACTCTAATGTGGAGAATTGCATGGAAAAAATACAAACATTTTGCCTCGATTTAATCTGTGACAAAGGATAAATTACTTTTAAAAAAAAAATTGCAAACAGAAATGTCAAAGGTGCTGGACACATTTGAGTTTACCGTACTTACTAAAATGGGTGGGAAGTGTTGGCGGACATAATTTTCTAAAGGTCTTTCCACAAATTCCTAATTGGATTTGGGTCTGGTCTTTGGCTAGGCCATTTTAACACAAGTGTCTGGCTCTGATCCAGACTACACCACTGTACCTCTGACTGTATATTTTGGGATGTTGTGCTTCTGGAAGGTGAACCTCTGCCCCAGTTTTGAGGGGTTATGCAACCTCTAAGAGGTTCTTCTACCATAATTTTTCCTGTCCCTGCAAAAGAAAATCATCCCCCACACACCCACCGTGTGTCACGGTGCGAATATCGGGATAAAGCAGGTTGGATTTTCATGCAAGTCACAAAGTTGTTTTTTTTTACAGTATATTAGCCATTTGACTGCTTCTCTGATTAATGCTCTGCTTGTCTTGTCTATATGTTTAGGCGGATTACTATGTCTTATTTGTAGATTTTTCTCTTCTTTTCTACTTTTAGATTATCAAACATTCCTTCATGGGATTTTCAATTAATCGAGGTGTTGCTTTACAAACCAACCCCGTGTTTTCACCCTGAGCTGTCTGCGGTTTTTCTTTGTTTGATCACAAATGTTTTCTAAGGAACCCGAATCCTTTAGAGAGCGACGTAAATTGAGATTAAATCACACACAGGAGAACTCTAATTGATGACCGGTGACTTCTGAAGGTCGTCGGTTGCACTTTGTTTTATTTTGGAGCATCAGAGCCAAAAGGGGGCACAATAAAAAAAGAAAACAGGTGATCCAATTTTGTGTTAATTTTTTTTTATCCAAATACTCAAAATAATGTTTATCCAAGTAAATATGCTAAAGTTTATTAAGTCGTCATGTTAAACAAATTCAAATAAATTAAGCTGGAAAAGCTTTTCCTCCATTTTGTTAAGTTATTGCAAAATGTTTATAAGTTTATATCTTTCCTTAAAACTCCATACACAAATATTCCACATTATGATGATGTGGAACTTTTATTTTGGGTGATTTTTACAAATTTATATAAGATATACTTTTTGCAAAAATCACAATTGTGAGTAGAATGCTGAGGAAAGAGATTAATTCAATACAGCTAGGAATAATGCATGACAACATGTGGAAAAAGTGAATACTTTTCTGATGCTCTCCACTTTTTCTTATTCTGGTATAAAATCCCAACATAATGCTGAAGGTAGCAGTTATCACATGATAAAATAGACAAGTTGAAATAGCCTGTAAGCACTAGAAGTACACATTTCGGAGCTCAACCACTAACCAGCAGTTTTGCTGTGTCATCGGGTTTCATCATATTTCTTACTTCCTGCTTTTTAATTCTTAACATATTGGAATTTTATTCCTTTCCTGGTTAAAATTGTTTCCTGCAGCTGTTCAGCCAGCTCCATCTGGAATGTATCTGCCAGACGAAGGTTTCGGGAGCCACTCTGTGGGGAAGGTGGCGTGATGGAAGTGAATTTAGTCAAAACGCCAATGTGCGTGAACTTCGCATGGAACCTTTCCCGATGAATCTGTAAACCTTCCTCGGACTCCAAATATAGCATGTTCAGATTGAAGTGAAGCTTTTCGTGATTAAAGCCAAACAAACTTGCTGCTGGCTCTCCACATATAAGCTAAAACAAGAGGGGGAAAATAAAAATTTCCACTCATTGATTGCCGTGGAGAGGAAAACTAATGCCAAGCTCCTAAAGGGATCTGAGTTCATTCTCAGTTGCTTTCCTCCTAGAGGATATTTTTAGTCTGTGTGCGCATAGTGGATATTTGGGAAGCTCATTGTCCACAAAGCTTATTGCTGAGAATGCATTTGGCTCGGCTGGTTTGCATTTCGAAACTGACGCTGTCCTTTCTTTCTCGTGCAGCCACTTCTAAGCCCCAACATATTTACATTATTTCAGAACCAACAAAAGCTGACTATCACTTGCAAACCTACTCTACAAGAAAACACAAATCTCCTGTGACACCCCGTCTCCCCATAACCTTGCAAAGTAGTACTCTGTCACTCCCGGCATGGGTATCCTCTCTGACAAATCAGAAACCTTTCAGAAGACAATCGCCACAGCGATTCCCCGTGCCCATTCCCGTTTCCTAAGAAAACCGTCTGGCGCTTCAGCCGCCGGTACGAGAGAGGACTCTGGGTGATCGGACGGATCAATCAAACAGTAAAACCACTCAGCCGCTGCAGGAAGACGGTGCAGGTTTCACATCTCTTTTTCTCCCTGCCTCTATCATCTACTGCAGTGAATATTTAATGCGCTGAATTCAGTGGCAGAGATACAGTAATTCCTCTTTTGGCGATATGGTTGCACAATCGCTGCCGTCGCAGTAATATGCCGTTTCTTCGGCTATGAACTTACAGTATATGGATGATGCAGATGTGTACGTTGTAAATCACACGGACCCGCTGGGCTCTGCTGATTGAATTTGAATGAAATTGCTAATGTGGTCATTTGTCACGCGTTGCCTCCTGTATGCATTTCTCCCCGCGTTGTGCCTTTGCTTTTACTCTAATTATAGCGATCGCTGGCGAGTTTTACGGCAGAAAGCGCTCCAGAAAGGTCAGAGCGTGACCTCTGACGAGACGTCGCCCAGGCAACAAACAGAAAGGCTGGTGTATCCGTTTCAATAACTGATTATTCAATTAGAAATTGTGAAAAATATATTTTCCGCCTTAAGGGTTCCGTCTGGTTTTAGCTTTTCTGTCACATGTAATCATTTCAGATTATTTAGAGACATAAAGATTTGATAAAGGTAAACTGGTTAAATGCAAAGAGCAGTTTTCAAAATTGGTAGTCAAAGCTCTGGATTTTGATGAAGTGACCGCCGTTCTTTTATTTTGTATATTATTTTTTTCGTTTTATAGAAGTGAAACTAATTGAATTTTCTTTATTTTTTTCCCATGCTTTGGGTTATTGTTCTATTGTGTAGTTCAAGTGCAATTGAGTTGTTTCAGGGACACAAAGGTGTCAAGTCATGCAGTTCATGGTTTGATCAGTCACAGGAAGTGTTTCTGATTAAGCAGAAAACAGATCAGCCACATGCAGTCAAAATGACTGCATGTGGCTGATAACATTCACAATTAGTCTATGATTTTAAAAAGGACAATTGCTTTTTTTTGGGGTTTGTTAGGATAAATTAGCAAAACAAAAAAAGGTTTCTGTGACAGAGTAACTAATTACATTTCACAGTTCCGTAACTTTTACAGGTACAATAATTTTTTAAAAAAGAGTTCTGTAGGCATTAAGCCCAAGAAAAAGGTGACTTTATATTTATATAAAAAGTTTATTTCCTGCAGACAAAAATAACAATTAATCTATCATTGAATTGCTGTTCGTGGTTCAGATTTTTATAACTTTTCAGTTTGAGGTGTGCGATAAACTAAAACAAGGTAGTGCCTAATTATGAAATGAAAAAAGAAAAGTTTGGCTTAGCTGGTATGTGAGTCGTTCTGTTGGTGTGTCACATTCAATCTCAATAAAGTATCTGTGTGGATACCTTTGCAAGGACCTATAAAGTTAATTGGGGTGACAATTAATTTGTCAATTTGTCTTGGGGTGACAAGACAAATTGTAACAGTTTATATTCTTAGGAACAACTATAGTTTGGTGGATTAACAAACAGAACTCGCTTCGCTTCTAGAACTCCATCTACTGTACCCTGGTTCACTCAGGAGTCTGCGTATGTTTGCTGCTTCAGCATCTGCAGTGTGGCCTTAACTCGACAAAGAAAACTAAACTATTTTTAGATCAGTAACCCAGAAAGAAAAAAAAAAAAAAGAGGACAGACTGTGGATGGAGTCAGCAGTACGGTCTGGTCTGAAACCCGGACTCAGAGCAGGTGCTGCAGAGCTGATAGTCTCGCACCGCCTTTCAATTTCCATCAGTGTTGTGTTATCAGAGCATCTGTCTGTTGAGAGATGATCCTGGCGGTGGAGAGAGGCATTAGTATGTGGAGAGGGAGCATGCTGATACACTCACGGGAATAGATCCGTGTGATACGTATTGACGCTCTGAGACACATGTGAACGCCGAAACGAGCGTGTGCGGCCTGCCAAAGTTTAGCATCTGAAAACAAAAAAAGAAAACAGTTTCAGTCAAAGCGATTGGTCTAATTAGCTGGATGTTTAACTGTTTTTCTCAAGACACATGGTTATCAAATCCATTCATGGTGGGGATGATGGGTTCCAGATGATGCACAGTGACTGCCACATCCAGCATTTAGCATTTATGCTACCATGTTTACTAATGGTTCCACAATGGTTGACATATTTACCAATTAGTTGCCTCAGTAGTTGGCCAAAAAGTTCAGTTCTGGTTTCATATGTCCTGAGCAACTTCTTCACATGTTCACTGTGTCTCTAGATCACAGGTGTCAAACTCCAGTCCTCAAGGGCCGCTGTCCTGCAGTTTTTAGATGTGCCACAGGTACAAAACAAGACATCTTATGACTTTCAACAATGGCTTTCCTGTTTACCATTCTTCCATTAAAGTCAGTGTGAAGTGAATGGCTGATTGTTGTTGTGGCAGCAGATTCTGCCAGAGTTATTGTTGGCCTATTAGCTGCTCCTCTTGCAGCTATTAGCTTTATCACATTAAACTTTTGGGAAGTTTGCATGGACTAAGCAGAAATCTGTAAATTTGTGTAGGTGTAAAAGATAGTTAAAATCATAAAGTGCTTCCCAAGACCCAGCAATGGATAAAAACATAGGAGAGATTGAAAAAAAGAAGATTCAAAAAGACATGCCCTAACTGGCTTTTAAAAGAGACCACAGAGTCCAAAGGAAAAGAGTTCTGGAGTCTGATGGTCGCTGAACAGAATGTTTTGCCTTCGTCATAGTATGATGGAAACTTCAACAGATCCTCACCATAGGATCTCAGGGATCAGGGATATAGCATTGTCTAAGAAGAGCTCTAGAAGACAAGAAAATAATCTTGAATTTTATTCTAAAATACATCAGGAGACGGCAGGCCCAGCAGCATGTGCGGCCACTGGGGGGGGGGCATTGCCCGCCTAACGAGTCAGCCGTGCCCCAACTGGACTGGAAGCTGTTTGTTGTTTTTACCTCTAAGTGACCAACTCTGTTATTATTATGTTGATTTGATACAGTAGGGGCTTCCGCACTTCCCATATTTGTGCCATCTTTCACTTTTTTTCAGCAGTTAAAACAGTTTAATCCGTTGTAAACACGTCGCTTTTCCGAGCCGCCTTCAAACGCAACACGAGCGCTACGAGGCTCGCCCTGGGTTTACACCTCCTGCTGCTGTGCAGAGCTAGTCAGGTGTGTGTGTTAGAATCATGGCAACAAACCAGCTCAACGCAAAGAACTTATCACATTAAGCTTGTTAAGTACAGGCTACTGTTGTTGTCTATGTTCAAAAGTGGGCAGTACTTGTTACATTCACTTGAGTAACTTTTTTGGAAAAGTACTTATAAAAGTAGTTTTACTGCACTGTACATTTTGCTTTTACTTGAGTAATATTATTATTGCTATTCATTTTTGCCCCCCCAAAATAAGCTGATGCCCCATCTGTCAAACTTGTCTGGAGGCGGGCCTGGGAGACGGTACAGTTCACGTTTGGAGTCACATGTGAAGACACATTGAAGGGCTATTTCAGAAGACTGGCATTTTGAACAACCTGCTGCCATTCTAGGAAGGAACCCCACCAGATTTATATCCACAAGGGAGAGAAGTGGGTCGAATCATTTAAAGGGAAAGAAGGAGATAAGAATAAATGAGCAAAAGAAGTATAAGGAGAATACAAGATAACACCCTAGAAGTCTGCTTCTAAACCTCCAGAAAGAGAGAAAAAAATGAGTTGGGGCTAAGAAACCAAAAAAACCACGGCAACAAACAACACGTGCATCTGTAACAAGCTCACAGACAAGTACACACACCCATAGGGTTTTGGATTCAGGTGTTTACACTGCACATGAACTGCACTGTTTGGTTGCCACTAACTATGTCTTGTGTTAATTGGTACCATGCACGTGTATCGGGTTTCTCCATAATAAAGCTCAATATTGGGTGTGAATCCCCACCGGGGACACGCAGCACCCCCCACAGACACTCTTAGAGTGCATTGCAAGAATCCAATCATGATTAAACAAAAGCATGAATAATTATTTTAATTTCAAAATGTGAAACAGTAGAGTTTAGTTTGGTAATATTCTGTACGTGATTAACAACAAGAATAAAAAACGAAGAAAAAGAAAAGGTTTAACCAGTCTTTCTGTTTATTTTTATGTGAAGCTGGAAAATTTGCAAATAGTCCTCCACCTTGTCCAGTCAGACAGGTATCAAAAAGATTACTCCACTTGGAAAATTACACAGACAAAGTCTCCAATGTCCTGGAACAACACAGTTTCACCAATAATCCTCTCTGCGTCCTTTATGTTAGTGTTTATGCTGCTATGTGTGTGCTTCACAGTCCCCAGAGTTGTATCATTTACATGTTCAAGAACAGAAACATCTTTATGCTAGTGTTACAGTCACCCCTGTGCAGCACTTTTGACTCTTACTGCTCGGTTGTGTTGTGTTGTAGTGACGCCACTAGATGGCAGCATCCGACCTCAGAACAGAGCAAAACAATGGCATGTGGACTACTTCTGATTCAGGTTCTGAGAGCTGATTTTGTTAAACAAAGACGAAAATGTAAACAGTAAAATGAATATATAACATAAAAAACATATGAAAAATATTACTGTCAACTATTTCATATCAAGTACTTTCAATAAAATCTACTAACATGCTTAAAAGTATATGTACAATTGCAGGCACACACCTCCCTCCAGAGGTTTTTTTTTGTTTTTTCACAAGTCCTTTTACCACATTGTGGTGTTTTGTAACATCTGGTTCCTGCTATGTATTGATATTGGCTAAGATCAATATAAAGGGTGGGCTGGGGTGAAGAAACAGGGGGAGTGTGGCTGCAGCATAAGTAAAGAAAACATTTGTTTTGGTTAGTTTTAAGGACCCTTGCTTTCTCCCATGGAGCTTCTATCATTAGGTGATGCTCTAACACACAAAGGGAGCCGGCACTAATCTGGAAAGTGAATATTTCATCCAGTTCTTGGCTCTCCAGAAGGCTGGGATATATCGAGATTTTGAAAACATCTCTTTTTGAATTCCAGTTTTGCCGCTGATACCTTTTATTTTTCTTCTTTCGCGCTTCATAACTTTAATCCAGCTTTATCTACGATCCTCGCTTTTTGACTTTTTACGCCGATGCCCAGTTGTCTTGCCCGTTGAGCTGCATGCGTTATGCAACCGATATAAAGATGCTGCTGGCCTGGATCTGATGTCCTAACGTGATAATACCTCCACCCTCCTCCTAGCCCCTCTGGAAAAGCATTGCGTTTGAAGGGTGGGGGTGGGGGGGGAGCTCTTTGCGGGAAACTCTAGCACACAATCCTATCTGCTCACATCTCAGGTTTCCCAGTGGCACAGTGCGCCGATGTGAGGCTGTGCTTTCTCATCAACCTAACCTTCAGCTTTACTTTTCTCCTGCGCGGCCCACCAGACCCACTTCATCCTCCCCCCCTCCGCACGTCCCCACTTTGGCCGGGACTCTCATCTTCTGCCCTCTTTCGCTCATGTTTTTCTTCTCCATCTTCACCCATCTCACACTCACATTGATCCAGTGCTTTAACTTGCATCGATGCAATAGAAAACCCATTGGGGGAAGTGACAGTAAATAATTGAATGACCTAAAGGCCATGGAAGGGATTTGTTTTTACTGTTTATCAAGTGAGCTAGACTTTTAATAAAATACCTACATGGATGGATGGATGGATAGTCTCTTATTTGCAACTCTTTAAAGAATTAACCCAATATGCTTGAACCAATGAACCAAATCATTTATGTTAAGGTTATCCAAAATAGCTTCTCATTGAGTTATTTGCCTAGCATATTTTAGACATTCAGCATCAATAAGAAGAGCAGCTGAAGGTAAAAAAAAAGGATTTTTTTCTTCTTTTTTTTTTTACTTTATTAACAGTTTCAACATATATCAAAGTATATGATCTAAAACTTCTTAAAAGGGCAGCATTATGTAAAATTGACTTTTTTGAGCTTATGTTATAAAACTCCGGCATCAAAAACGTAGCTGGAGTGTTGCTTTGAGAAATTCTTTAATCTTCCATGTCTACCATTCAGGTTTGTAAAACCCTTGGGGGAAGCCAAGCTCCCGCCACTCAGTTCCTTCAAACTAGCGGCAGCAGCAATTAGAAAACACCTGGTGGAGCTGAGCTCATTATATGAACTGTTTCTCAGTCCAGTGTACCTCTGGATTAAACATTTGCAACATTTGGAGTGTCCAAAAGGGCAGCAAGTTTTTAAAGAGACAAAGGCCCAATTTCAAGTCGTTAAATTGCGAAGTCAAATTTCTTTTAAGCCACGTTTGAGATACACAGGATTTTTATAACAATTGAAGGTGACATAATTGCTTGATTGTGCTAAAGTAAATTATACAAATGAGCAGAAATGAGTTTGAGTCATTTACGGTTGAGCGGTTGACTTCACTTCACATTAAATGTATCTTATAGCTGTTTTTATTTTGTTATCAAGCCCCCAAAACAGCGTTATATGTTATGGTGTCTCTTCGTCTTATTCTTTATCTTAATAATTTTGTGTTTTACTTTGATGGAGTCCTAATTTACTCCTAATTGACGTGACACACTATCTTTTATTTTTGAAGAAACGAAACATGTGCGCTCGCTGAGAAACAGATGTCGTTACCCTTCCGATTCTGAAAGCCTAAACATCCAAAGTCAAAGTAACAGATTGTTTTTCGATACACGGAAAGACTCGAGAAACAGGAAAAGAACTCAGTTCTGTGTTGAATTAAAAGTGCAGCAGAGGAGCTAGAATAAGATTTTGATGATAAGCATGATGATTAATCCTAACAGCTATAAACAATCCATACTCGCCACAAGTGCTCATAGTTTCTGTAATCCCAGCAACTCCAAGGATGACGCAATGTGGTGTAAGAAGAAGTTGCCAGAATCCACTGTGAGTTACTGAAACATTGTCAATAGCTATCTCCGCCTGAGATATTGCCAGCAATATTTCAGTCCTCTTGTTATAAACTTTAAGCAGCGGGTTCGCAACTGAAAATAACTCGGAAAAATATTGCAAAACCTAATTTGCTATTACTATTGATTGCTCGTCATGCTGCAGCAATAGCATTCGGCCTCCAGGTGCTGAAGACATAAGATGCACGATGAGTCAGTGTGTGAGAACTAAAACATTTATGAGGTTCTTTCACCGCCTATATAATGCGATGAAGAGAGTTCATGTCTCATAAGTGATCAGCCTGAGATCACATTATATGGTAGCGTGGAAAAGAAATATCCCTTGCATTTTTTTTCTTTGCATTTTAGTACATTACAACCACAAGTTTCAATGTACTTTGCAAGGATTTTATTTGATAGATCAGCAAGGAGTAGTGCATGCCATTTAGGAGGGAGGCAAAAAAAAAAAGATACATGGTCATTCAAAGCATGTACAGAAAGGGAACATAAATTCTGAAAAGTGGGACATGCATTTTTATTCAGTCTCCTGAATGCAACTACAGGGAAAAGTCTTTCGTGGACCTTTGTCTATTCGCCACTCGGTATTTGTGGATTTGCCTATTAGCAGATTTTTTTTGTAGAAATGATCTAAAATGCAGATTGGGAAGCTGAAATATGTAAGAACAACATTAACACGCTACTGGCTGGCATTTATAAAGCAGCCAATCCAGAAGTGCCATTTTCTCCCCTTGGTGCTGATTGGCTACATCCACATGAGCAGACATAGGAAGGACTGTAGATGTTAGCTTCTGCTGTGGTGCTAAGATGGTATCCAGAGCATCTACAAATGCATGTTACGTTATATTTGGTTTTTGAACAGTAAAGACGTCAATATCAGTAAAGATATTAATACTTCTCAAGCATTTGCAGGTTTGAACTATTTGTGGGCAGCTGTGGCCCCTAAGCCCCAGGAATACTGATGGGACACTGAATCTCTCTGCCATTTTGGCACACTTTGAAACTGAAACTTTTATCCTTTCTTCATTGAAAAATTATCAAAGCTCTGTCTAAGAGGATAAGAAAAATCTTTTAACTGTCTTTTAGAGTCTTGCTGAAATTCTTAATTGGATTATTGACTTAAGTCGCTTTAAAACATGAAGAAGTTTTGGTCTAAGCCAATCAATTTGTACGAAGGTGAAAAAAAGTTACTCTTGGTCATATTTAGTCAGAAAATCTTCAGACGTGTTATCTGCTTCAACTTTATGGCTTGCAGCGAACGTTTGACCTTTGAACAGGTGGTAAAGAAACTCCGATCACCTCCATGGCTCCCCTCACTGTATCCTCCAGACTGTGCTCAGGTTGTGATCTCCAAAAGTGAATAATCATCTCCTGTGTTTGGTCCACACCGAGTGTCAGGTTGTTGACAGGTGGCCAGGCCGCTAGCTGTTTGACATGCGGCTTTTATGATCAAGTTTGCTCATGTTTGGCTTCATAGTTGTGTCTTTGTAAAGTGAACACCAACGGACTGAGCACACGACCTTGAAGGATCCCAGCGCCGAGCATGATGGAATTAGAGTTGTTTTTTCAAACGTGGACTCAGGATCAGAAAGTACAGAATCCAGAAGGAAGTGGCAGTGTCTCCTCTGAAACGAGTTCACAAGTTCAGAGGAGTAAATAATGACTGACGAGCTGCAGCGTCTCATTTGATTTTCCATATAATCCGAAGCCAATAACAAGAACAGAAGATGTTGGTGGGACATTTGCACGCTGCAGGGGGAGTTCAGTGTTTTGGTCTAACAGTATGTACTTCCTCACGGTCTTGGACAGTTGTTCCTCAAACTATTCATCCTCCTTTCTGGCTGAAAATTCGAGTTATGGAAGTTGAGTACTTAGGGCTGTTTTCCCACATAAACATACCCACAACATTCTGACCAATAACACAATAGTTTGTCATGGAGAGGAGGGTGAAAAGTTTTCTAGAGGAGTTGTGGCAAGAAGGCGTGGATGGTATGAGCCTGAGGAAAAAACGATGCAATTTTCATCACGCAACTGTGACAATGAGAACCGATTATGTTACATTGGCCCGACTATACAGAGCCCCTAAATGATGTTAAGTCAAGGACATGTTCTTGACTGAATCAGTTGTGGAAATCATTGTAATGTCTTGATAATGATTAGTTCACCAACTTGTGTATATGGGGGGGTGTGTGTGCGTGTGTGTGGCCTTGTATTTAATACAGTTTAAGGATGATCTTTCCAACAAATACTACATTGTAAGGCCCAATTGCTCCTTATGAGGTCCGAATCCTAGACCCCTTAAGAAGAAGTGCAGCTTTTTGGGTTATGAGGTAGGTTTAGGATTAAGGTATAAATTGAGTTTAGGTTTCGTTTAGGGTTAGGCGTGTACTAGTAGTTGTTATGTTTAGGTTAAGGGTCAGAGTTAGGCTATAAATTTAATGAAAATTGAATGAAAGTCAAAGCAAAGTCCTTGTGAAGATGGAAAAACATACTACTTGTGCGTGCATGCGTGCGTGTGCGTTAGGCTGATTAATGCAGATTCTTTGAACAAAGTTTCTGTCTTGTATCATTGTCTTGCTGAGGACAAACCTAATTTTCGATGATGTAATGAAGTTTTTGGCATCAACAACACGCCGAGGCAAATATGGATTAAAGTCTACATTTGGTGGCCCAACTTAGAGCTGAAACATTACATCATCCTCGGCGGGCTATTATTCATTTCTTGCAGTGTAACTGAAGTAGCCACAGATGATGTCATCTAAAATACAGGACTTCCAATTCGTCCAAAGTTGTTTTGTTGCCCCCCGTACACAAACAGATTGAGAGGAACCATCAACATAACTCTAATATATGGACTGAATATGGTGAACGGAGAGTGTATTTGGCCTCCGCTGAAGAGATTGGCTGTTTGATATTCACTGGAGGCTACCTCCCAGTGCCTTATATCTCGGCTCCCACCCCCCCTGTCTGAGGCTAAATTATGGAGTACAAGACTTTGAAGCAGCTTGTAAGAGTCACTTCAGAGAAAGAAAGAGTTGAAACCTTTTGCAACTTACAAGCTTATTCATCCTTTCAAAACAACATGACTTGTAAGAAGTTGGTGTGCGACGCGTCTGCTCAACTTTTAGTTGACGTATCAGTGGACAATATGGCAAATAATCCTTCCTGCAAAATCCCAGATAATTGTGACTGTTCAAGCTGAAAATGTGCGGAAAAAGGTTAAGAAGATGGAAACATGCTGAGTTGGGGTGGGAGGTAAACAAACGTGTGTCCTGCCAAGACGTCCTCCTGTCAAGGTGTGTCTGGCTGTGGCTTGGGGGCGGGAGGGGATGAGCGAAGGCGGGGCCAACGGGTGTGCATGGCAGTGCGGAGTCGGCCGTGGAGGGCGGGGGTGGGATGGGGTACAGGAGGATGACGTGATCCTCTTTTCTCCCAGCCAATAAAACAGAGTGGCCAGTGAGATCCGGATTTGTACGTGCCGTCAAATTCAATAAGCTAGTGCTTTAATGTTTTCTTTTAATCAACCAAATTGCATTACACAGAGAGCCCCCTCTGCAAGACTCTATCACACAGAGCAAGGGAAGAGAATAGAGTCTGCAGGGATGGAGCTTGGGGAAGCAGAGACGACCAAAGGGTGGGGGGAGGGGGGTGTTCCCAGTATGTAGAGCAATGTTGTATAGACCCCCCGATATATACAGTTATATATATAAGAATTTCTACTCAATAGAGCCTCCCCATCATTGGCTCGTCTCTGGTTCTCCGACAGTGAGTGGATCCAGGGGCCAGTGTGAGTTCAGGGTCAGACTGGGGACAGACAAGGTGCACAGACGGAATACGTCATTCTGGTAATGGCTGCCAGCATTGGCTGCTTTAAAGGCAGGGCACTCTCCCTTCTGGACGGTGTTGTCTCTGTTCATGAGCTCGACAGTCCACCCCCTTACCCTATCCCTCCCAAGCACCTTTCTCATCATTCTTCTCCCTCAGCCTCACTAAAACTTGCCTAACTCCCTTCCTCCCTACCCACTATGACTGAAACTTACATGTACCTACACCGGGATTGGCCTTTGTCATGAAAACTCCTGTTTCTTCTCTATTTCTTGAAGGAAGAAAGCTCTGCTCAGGCATTAACAGAGGGATTATATATCTGGTAATCTCTTGCTGCCAGATCCACCAACTGCCTTAGCCCACTAGAGTTAGTGGGGTTGGATTTCTGATTGGGGGTTTCACAGATGGATGCTTTCTACCACCTAGGAATGGGCACTGCCGTCGCAGACGGAGGGATTCCCGTCTGCTGCTGCCGTCGGCCCTTCATCCACGGATAGATGAAACTTCACAGAGAAAAGTGATCCACTGAGGAAGGGCAGCTCAGCTGCTCCACAGCCACAACTTTCAAGCCAGCTGACATTTAACATAATGATCAGTCAGAGTGGCCTGGTGTTTACACACAGCAAAGGTTTCCCGGACACAATTAGACCACAGCCTTCACATGGGCTAAAAATGAATCACAATGCACAATAGCATAGTGTAGTTCCTCCATCCATCTAATGGTAAACTGTGAGTGGAGTGACTGGAAGAAAAGCCTCAATCGCAGCAGCGATATTACAGCGGTTTCATCCACAGAACTAGAAAAGATGACCACATCTAGAATCTACTCCAGTACAGTGTATAGTCTAGGAAACAGACTGCATTTTGGTTTGAGCAATCAAGCCCGGCGTGAGTCATTTATGGTATGCTTTACGGCCGAGGGGTTGCCCAAGTTTTCCAGCTGCTGAAGCAGCAGAGTGATTACGAGAAGGTGTTTTCTCAAATGACGACGAAGGGATTGCTGGGCTTTTTGAAGTGAGAGTTTAATGTTATTCGTGGTCAGTAATAGGAATGAGTCGGTCCACTATCACTTCTGTAAGAAAGGAGTAAACTTTTTGATTTTTGGAGAGGTTGTCATTCATTCAAGCGTTATTGAAGCTGATACGATCGTAGAGTTGGAAATACAGTATACTGCCATATTTATCTTTGCCATATTGATACATTTATCCTCATCTCTGTGGTATTACTATATTTCTGATCATAGCTTTGGCTTTTCAAAGGAATTACATCTTCCTTTGAAAGATGCCACTTATTGAAAGACAGGCTATGTCCGTCTGTCAATAAGTGGCAGTTCAGGTTACTTACATGATCGCAGCAGATCAATTCCAGTTTGACAACCTGGAATCAAAACTTTGAAGACTTTGCTGACTGCAATGTCTCGCTCTGACTGTCCTCAACCCGCTCTCCTGATTTTCGCCAAGCGATCGATGTGACCCGCACACGCGCAGCTTGGGCCTCTGTTCTACATCAAAAAGAACAGGATCATGCAAAACAACAACATCGACATGCCACACGGTTCATGTTGAACTCACGTCTGAGGTCCCCCGATGTGTTGATGACTTCAGCTGCAAAGTCACTTTGACTCAGTAAAATCGGGAATCAGGTAACGGGATCAGGCTTCATTAGGTGACTTCAGCCGAGCTGGCAGACGGCCAGGTGAGCTGGACGCGCAAATGGACATTGATTTTTCAATAAGGCCTCTGAAGCTGTCAGCCAACCAGGCTATTGTGATATCTTGTCTCACGGGGATGGCCCTTTCTTGAAGATGCCCAGACTGGCACCCGACCACAGGCCACCACAGAGGCTTTGTGTACCCCTTTGACCCTGCCCCATGCCTCCATGCTGAAGTCAGTGAAGCTTAACGCTGAAGTGCAACTAAAACTTGAAAAACTTCATTTGGCTGAGAGAATTGATATACATACTGTAAAACATTTGAAGGTGTTTTACCTCGCAAGTGAAAGTCCACCTGCTGCCTTGAAAATACAATTTAGGTCAACAAGAAAATTCTTTTGGTTTTAACGTAGAAATTACAGTTCATGAAGTGGATTTAACAAGAGACGAGTTGCTTAAACATTGTTTTTTTTTAAGTTCATTAATCTTGAATTGACTTTTTAACTTAAAGCCAAATAATTACTTCACAATATGCAAGAAAAAAAACTGCAATCACCTAGTTAATGAGCACACATTTCACTGTTATTTTTACTGACAATATCAAGTTAAAAATACCTACTTATCTTACTTTAGAATAATGTAAATTCTTGTTCCAAATTGCACAAACAAGATTTCTGATCTGATAATAGACATTAATCTGATAAAGGGCATTAACCTCAAGCTTTGCAAACTGTCAGTTGCATTAAAATGAACATTTGCCTTAATAACACACACAAAAAAAAACATCTTAAGGTCAGGAAGACTGGACAGAGAACACCTCAGATCAGCAGCAGATTGACGACTGAATCTAGTTCCAGACTTTGACTGGGCCATTCTAACAAATGAATATATTTTTTTGATTTTAGCCACTTCAAATTTGCAGCTCTGGCTGTATGTTTAGGGTTATATTTGTGCTAAAAGGTAATTTTTTTTGTGTGTCAAGTCTTCTGCAGACAGTGGTGGGTTTTCTTCTACAGTTGTAGTGTACTGAGCTCCATCAGTCTTCCCATAAAATCTGATAAGTTTTCAAGTCAGTGTCAAAAAAAAAGCTGTGGACAACTTGCGTTATACAAAGCATTTCGGACACACGAAAACATCTGCAATCACGATGTTACCTTGTGCAAATTTTAAAAAGGAACAGTTTATGCCTCTCTTCTTTCCACTTTCTTTTAAACAATCTTGGTCTCCATGATGCTGTTTGTTCCCTAAATGTTTATACTGAGATTAAATATCGCGCGGGTGAACTCTGTTTACAAATTCGGCCGATCGGAAAACAGCAAGCTACACTCAGAGTAGCTGAAATGAAACACACTCAAGGTCGGTGGTTACAATGTGACCAAATTTGAAAATACTTTTGTGCGGCAGTATATCTGGTTTTTACCGTGGTCAGCGAGGCGTCCAGAAGGGAAGTCAGGAGCAATGTTTTTTTGTGCACCGAAAAGGCAAACGTTGAGTTTGTGAAATGCAAAAAATTTTAAGGCGAACAGAAGAAAATCTGGTAACGCTTTATTTGGTGGGGTGTGTAAAATACTGACGTGACACTGTCATAAACATGACATAACATCTGTTATTATAACATGAAGGAGTCTTCATGAACGTTTATGACTGTTGTCATGAAGTGTCATTCAGTAAATAAAGCAAAGTTGTACTAAAAGTTGCATCAGAAGTGTCAACTTTTCTCTAAAAGTGTCATTATTTACCAAATGACACTTCATAACAACAGTCAGACATTCATGAAGACTCTTTCATGCTCTTAACAGCTTGTTGTGTCGTGTTTATGACGGTGTTATGCCAGTCTTATGCACACCCCTTCAAATAACGTGCTACAGAAAATCTGTGTGATATTTATTTATGAGGAAACTCTCACTCAAACGCAGTGACATGCGATGGTTTCAGGATGTAGAGAGAAGTGATTTCCAGTTAAGAGTCTGCAATTTGTCCAGCTGAGCAGCTATGTTATACCAGAAAACACAAACACCATAAACACTGAGATGTTGTTTCATAAATCCATGCACTTTGAATGAATTTAAAGTGCATTAAAAGCACATGCTCTTTATTCAATCTCCTGTATAGTTCATGATAACCTTCTGACAAGATAAAAAAAAAACAGCCTCACTCTAAATATGATCTATTTGTGGAGAACGCTGGGCTCATTTTGCTCCAATTATTAGTGTGAAGCATATTAAAGGAGCGCTAATGAAACGTGCTTCAGTTAAGACAGAGGAATCCGAAGCAGGAGACTGTAAATCTTTCCCTCCAATGGGGCACGGCGAGGTGAACGGTGCTTCATTTGGGAAATGAGCACCGCCGTGTCGACTGTCCGAAGCTCATAAAACCCTCCAAGTCTGAACCGCAAGTCCGGGCCGTAAAAGAATCACCTGCAGAGTTGCTGGAGCTACTTTCAGCCGCACACATCAATCAAGTCTCAGTTTAGCTCTCACACTGGCTGGATTTAAAAATTTTTTTTTCTTTTTATTATTGGAATTTAATTCGCCAAGATAAAGTTGCAGCGATTAATCTTGTTCCTCCCACACATCCCCGCCAGGAATCGCACTGGAACGGGCCTACGCGTTTCTCTGCTTCCCCCCCGGAAGATGAATGTTTCGGGATCCGTTTACATCGTTGTTCAATTTGTGCACTTTAAGGTCAAACGTTGTAGGATTGCTGTCGAATTTTAAGATGGAGATAGAGAGCGATCACTCTCACAGCTCAAGACCAAAACCCACAGCGATGATGCTAAAGTGCTTAGAAAGTATTACCAGTTTTGTTGAAATGTTGAAAGAAAATTTGTGGAGGTGTTGTATCAATGAGCCTATGTGTGTATGTGTGTGTTTGTTCTGCTTTGTTTTTTCTCCCCCATGTCTTAAATAATACACAGATATATACGGCTGTGCACAAGATTTAATTTTATTTTTATCTCTCTCTCCCAAACTGTCCAAGGTTTGTATGTACTTGATTTATATAAATATGAAAAAAAAAATAATCATGGGATATTTCTGCTTTCTAAGTTGTAACTCCGTGCTCTTGACTGAAAAAAAAAAATAAAGAATTTAGTTAATAAATCAAAGCTGTCGGAGCAGGATCACTAAAGCATCTGCACACAGTGGTTCTGTGTTCAACTGTTTAATCTAAAGTTTTACTGAAATATATATAACAAAACCCAGCAACATAAAAATTAGACTTTTGCAAAAACAACTAAACAAAAGCTCTAGGAGCTGCATGAAAATAATCACAAAACTGCTCAAATTGAAATTACAAACACAAATTTGCTTAAAAGAAATTAAAAGAAACACTTTTTTTTATCAAACGTTTTTGCACGAGGATGAGGTCGTTTCAAATGTATTTCGCAAAAAAGAAAAAAAAAACTGCAACAGAAACACTTTTTATGCGCCACACGAGTCACGTGATCAACAGCTGCTGGCGAAAACCACAAAGACGACAGGAAGTAGTAGGATTACCATGTCTTTTTTTCCCCTTTTTTTTTGGAGGATGTGCGGCTCTCACTGCATCGAGCGCTTCATGAAAAGTTGTTTTTCATTCAAACGTCTCAGTAAGACACAGATTTCTCCTCTGGTGGCTGAGAGATGATGAGCGCTAGCACCACGGCTGAATTACCACTATAGCTTATGCAACTGTTTACATCCGTCGCTGCCATGATTTTTAATGACTTATCGTGTGAACAGACGTATTTACGCATCAGTTTCACTTCTCATTTAATGGAAAGCACGTAATTGCGAGAGCAGAACATAAGACAAAAGATTTGCACACATTTGTAGCTGAGACTCGGCTACTGACAAGAACTAACTACAGTCATTTTGACTTTCAGAGACAGCCTAGTCAAAGGAGCCTGAACAGAGCTGCTCTCGCTCTCCAGCTGCTAGACATGCAGACCTCTTCCCCATCTGTCAGCATCAGTTAGCCACGACTTCCCCGGACATCGCAACCACGACCCTCACTGCGGCGACAAAACACTCCTACCCGCACACTTCTATAATAGCTCTCATTTCCTTGCCATTGTCCCGGCGTGGCCAGCGGCCAACGAAGAACATCTGACACACAAGTCGAACGAGGAAGCGCAGCTAATTCGAGTCTGTTTGGATCGCACCGCTCGCCTCTCCTCCTTCCTGTTACCGTTCTCAAGGTTTCTTTTCTTCTTCTTACTTATTGCAGCAATTACAACATTTCTCGCATTCCCTCCTCCTTTCCTTTCATCCTTTTGGCAAGCGGCGCGACCATGTCGGTCAGGTCTCCTCGGTGTTCCCGCGCCAAAGCTGACAAAACAAATTGGAGGCGGCAACCGTGATCTGACGGAGCAAAGGGAACGGCGAGAGGGGGGGAGCGGCTGCGAATCCGCACAGGGCGTGCCATTGTTTCCCCAACCACCGATGGATTTTGGCAGCTGTCGGGCCTTTTCTTTCCGAAAACCCCGGAGAGCCTTCCTGCTCTGGCAGAGGTCGAACAGAAGAGGCAGTTTGCTGTGAAAATAAGAAGCATTTGTGTAGCTCGAGGTGCCATTTGTGCGTCGCGCCGACCCGGAGCGGAAGCCGCGCCGAAGGGGGAAACGGAGGGAGGGAGGGGGAGCGCTGACGTCGGTACGGTTTCTCTGAAAATGGTGACTCGCCCACGCTTACTGGAAGCGTTTTTCGATAAAGTGGACACGGAACTTTATACGGAGATAATAGGCCTGTCACTCGGAGTTTAATTCTGTTTCGTTTGAAAACGTGGACGAACGTTTGGGATTTTGGGGGCTCGGAGTCCAGAGCAGCACTTGTTTCCATTGGCTTTGCGGCCAACAACCCAGACAGGATGCAGAGAATGATACCAAATGACAGCACATTTTCCACTGCTCCATTTTATATATTTGTGTGTGTTGCGCTGAAGAGGTCTGCGGGTTTCTTAATCTGAAATACACTCTTGAGTTTTTTTGGTTTCTCACATTATTTCCCATTGATCCCTGAAATTACATTAAATTCAGATTAATGAGCCTAATTAGTACGTTTCTGCATGAATATAGACCCGCCGATAATCCATAACCAACAGCTATCCGTTTTGCAAAAACGTGTCAGTGTTTCTATTGAGTTGCAATTTGAAGTTCCAGACATGTTCTTAAGGAAACCAATCATTTTGAGTGGCCAGTTAGTACAACACTTACATTTATAGATAGCCAATAACAGTTGTATGGAAGAGGATTAGAGCCAATGAAAAAAATCAGACTTTTTCTTCTTTCAGAATTCTGATTTTAAACGCAGGATTCTGACTTTATTCTCAGAATCTTGATTTTTTTTTCTTCTCAGAATTCTGACTTAAATCTCAAAGTTTAGATTTTTTTTTTCTCCTGTATTTAGACTTTAGACTATTGCTTTTAAGTCAGCACAAGTTTAATGTCTCAGAATTCTGACTTTTGATCTCAGAAGATAGTATTGGGGTTAGGAAATTCTGGGAAAAAGTCTAAATTCTGATACTGTGGTCAGAATTCAGAGATAAGGTCAGAATTATGACTTTTTTTCTGAGAATTTGGATTAATAGTCTGAGATCAAAAGTCAGAATCTAGAGGGAAAATTGTGAAATTACAGCCATCAGCTGTCGGAGAGCATGACTCAAACAGGTTAGACAGTCTACCGGGCCATGTTGCAACGATCTCCAATCGACCCAAAGGGACTGAGCGACGACTATGAAAGTAAACCTGAGTTGTTTGAGAAAAGTGATGAAGCAATAAAGAAGAACAAGGACATTCCGAACGAAAGGAGCATCCAAATTTTAAACCGATAAGGATACTGTGCACCAGGCTACAAAGTGCTTTGTTCGCAAACTGATAGAAAACACACAACAGGAAGATGAAAACCAGAAGCATGGAAAAAGATGAAGAGTACGCCAGTCACATGAAATCACCATCCTCATGTTGTTATTGTGTTTCTGTGACACACAACTCCTAAAGCTCTCTGCACCGCTATTCAAAAAAGGACAGTAGGCTAACCATGATTTGCAGAAGTTTAGGGGTTTTGGATGAGGAGCAACAATTTAGCAAAACCTGACTTGTTTTAGTCAACCTTCATTCATTCTACTGAGTATCCGCCCTGAAAACGCGTCTTTCTAAGACGAGCTAGTCTCAGCTCCTTCAGACTAGCCACTAGCAATTAGCAACACCTCGTGGCACCTCACATCTGCTGAGAAATTCTGTTTTCTTTTTTAACATTAGCAGAATATTGACAGAGATTTGCCTACATTTGTACTGTCTCGAGTAACTCATTTTAGGAACAGCAAGTTTTCAATTGAAGAATTGCACTTTTATACACACACGCGCGTTCAATTCAAATTGATGGAGGCACGATAAAGGAGACGTTCTTCAGCCTTGCTGCTGTGTGGGTAATGGCGTATTAGGTAAACACCCTTCGTTATCTCTAAAGGGAAAGGATAGGACACCGGGAGACAGATGCATAGGGCAACGGAGACAGCCAATGTTGGACTCGCTTTAATATCGTTAGCTGCATGTCTGCTTTCATTCGATCCCGGGACAGGAGAGAGTACAGTGTGTGTATGCGTGTGTACTGTGTGTGAGAGAAAGGAGCAAGCAAAAGAGGACACGGGACAAGGACAAATATGTCTCAGGACAATGTCAGCTCTATCCATACGGGGATACAGAAGAAACCTAGAGGCATTTATGACCGGAAAATACTTTTAAAAAAATTCCAACAAGCCCATCAAAACATTATAAAATTCATATATATAAAATACTTTTAGATATAGAAATAATTTTTTATATATTTATGTCTTTACATTTTTTATATTAAAATACTTTTAAATATAAACCATACCTATACATACCTCCAGGTGTGTATAGTAGGTTAAAGTATTTCGATCAGCTCTCCTGTGTTTGGATTTCACGTTTTGTTCCACTCAGAAAGGTTTGCCTCCTGCTTTAGCGCCACACTCGAATGTAATGTGTCGAAACCACGCCGCCCTTTTCACTGGGCCATCCGAGGATACGGGGGACACACCTGCGCTAGCTGCTGAAAACGGGCCATGCAAATCGCCACACAGAGTGACACTTTGTTGCGAGTTATTGGGGACGGATGAAATCGAGTGCGATGGCTACGGAGGGACAGCGTGTTGCACTAATGAAGAAGAGCACTCATCTGCTGCGGCACCACAGAGTCAATATGAAAAACATCTGTTTCAACATCTCCAGCTTCCTGAAGCTACGTGCCTGGGAGGACTGTGGCAGCTCGGCCTTGACGGCGGTCCGTTTATATTCGACTTCAGCACCTTTTTTCTTTAAATTATTTTATTTTAATGCCATTGCCTCAGCTGCCTCTGAATTATGGCCATGGAGGTTTAGCTCTTGTTCTGCTTTTTTTTTGTGTGTAACCATGACTGTTTTTACAGAGACAAAATCTGATTAGTGGAAATTCCCACTGTACTTTGACTGGACGAGGATTAGGGTCTACCCGAGTTCCGCTGGTTTGTCAGATCAATTAGGACTTGAGCCTAAGGCGGCAGAAAGAACGTCAAGAATGAACAGCCTGCACAATGAAAATGAAAATTTGACAAATGGTAGCATTAATTACCTACCACAAGAGTTTCAGCTGGTGGAAATTGTGGGAAAAAACTTTAGACGTGGCATCTTAAGAGTACAAAATGTCACTGTTAATGTTATGTATGTGACACATTAAGTATTTTATACACCCTGCAAAACTCTCAAAAGTGCAAACACCCTTTTTGTGATGTAGAAACAATATAATATGACATTTACCCCATAAAAATCAACCTAAAAACTCTTTGAACCAACTGAAAATATAACCCCAGAGCATGATGCATCCACCACTATGCTCCCCTGTGGGTTTGGTGTTCTTTTGGTAACATCAACTACTATGTTTTGTGGCAAACAATCTTTTGACCCAAAATGTTCAAATTTGGGTTTAGGAGATCCATTACTACATTCTACTAGACTTTGGGAGAGATTAGCCATGCTTGGCAGTATTTTCTGGAAGAAGAGAGTTCTGCTTTTCAGCCCTACTTCTTTGCTAAGACATGAAAAATACAGGAACATGTTGTCTCATGTAGAACGCAAATAGTACTTTTCATTCTTTTATCAAATTTCGAGAAGCATACGATTTCTGTAATATGCCCGTTAGCTTGCATTTGTCTCCACTGAGTGCTTCCACGGTACATGGTGTACTTATAAACCTCAAAATTGTTCAAGCTCCTCTCCTGACTGATGCCTTTGTACATTGAGTCGTTTTATCTTTTGTGACTATTTCTGCAAACTTATTTTAGGCAGTGTTGGGTAAACTTCTGCTAATCTACTGATGTAACAGCAGAGCTAAGTTTTCACTTAGCATTTCAGCTAACTTTGAAAAAGTTTAGCGCATTTACCCTCCCCTAAATACATTTTTTTGTGTGTGATTTCTTATTACTTTCACTCTTTCCCCCCACCCCCACTTGAATTATACAAGAACACAGTTGTGTGTTCCAGCAGGACATGCAACCAGGAACTTATCAAGAGTGGTTTTGGAATGGGTAAGAAATGGCTTAAAGTAAGCTTCTGGAATGACTGTTTCAAAGCCCAGAAGTCCACAAACGTGGACTATGCCAAGAAGTCGGGTCCCAGTGGGGAAAAAGAAAAGAAAAGAAAAAAAAAAACTGCCCAGCTTAAAGTGATTCCAAAAACAGAAACTAGAGAAGTGGTCAAAAACTCAGCCTCAGCCAGAATTGTAGTGGATGCTTAGTGACGGTGTGTGGTTGATGTGCAAACTCCTACAGAGCTTTTAATCGAAAACAGTATTGGTGTTTAGCTATATATAGATAGATGATCTCATTTGTGTAATCCTGACCATGTGTTGATTAGAGAGAGTCTGCAATAAGTTCAAACTTGTGCATCAAATTATTATTTTTAAAAATAGTTGCAGTCGTACGTTGTGTGACAGTTCTATCCTGGAAAAACTACGGTTTAAATAAAAAACTGCAAGTTGAAAATTTAAGACATTCAAAAGCAACTTCTCCATGTGATCTATGCAAACATACAGTTACTTATTACTGTATGTTAATTATTTACTGTTAGTAAACTACATTAACTAATGTCCCAAATGGATCAAACAAGGGTTTAGTTCTGCGTATATCTGTTGTGTTAACATTGGGTTATCAAAAGACGCCACATCAGGGAGAACCTGGCGCTAACCGGGTTCAGGCTACACCATCTTTCCACGGTACGTCCCCATATTTATGGATGTTATCACTGGCTAGTTACCATACTAAGAGGTCAACAAAGCGCCGGGTTACGACAATAGTTTTGTAGTTTTGTCACTTCCTCGACGGTTTTGCAAGAAAACTATTAGGTTACCACCACTCTGCTTTTAAAAACAAAAAATTCCTCCACGTTTGTTATTTCACAATGAATTGCCGATCAGTCAAATAGCAAATGAAACTCAACGCCCCGGAGCAATGACTCCAATCTATTATTCCACATTCTTGTTGGTTTCGAAGTGCTATCTTTGACATGTTCACATGCTTCTCCTGTGCTTTGAGGCCCGAGTGAACAGTCTGGACCTGACATGAGGCAGGAGGAGTCCCCAGTAAGCCAAATATTATTTTGTAGAAATTCAATATGTGGACACATGTATAATATCCAATAACTCAGTCGCTGTGCACCACCCAATGTGCAACAGTCATAAGCACGCACAGTCTGGATGATGTACCAAAACACACCTCAGGCCAGCGTCTCCAACTGGGGTCCAATAAGCCACTCTACAAACTCTCTGACAGCATTTTTGTTTTGTTTTTAATTAATTCTCCTCAATGTTTTTGAATACAAACACGTAAAGGTGTAACAATTTAAGCATCCCGAGCTTTAGCAGAATATTAAGACTGGCATCGTTCAGATCAGTGTGGGTTGCAGCCTGGCGCCCACTTTTTTTTTTTTGCATTGTTATTGCAGAACTTGAAAAAAGATGACGATACAGCATGGCTTCTGAACCATTAGCGAGGTGGACCTCGGACGTGTAACCAAGAGCCTCCAGCTTTCCAGACGAAGGTTTTCACACGGCCTGCACGAAGATGTTCACGTTGCTCTTTGGCCTCTGCCAGCCATAATTACAACTTCAGTTTATTTAAAAGTGGTCTTACAGGAATATCCCCCTCCCGTTACTGAAGATCAAGCACTAGTCTCTGTGAAGCCATAAAACTCTCATCTACGACGAGCCGTAAAAGAAGCAAAGGGGAAAAAAGATGCCCCTTGACAGCATCACATTTAGTGCCATAATAACCTTGACCCTCTTTTTTCTGTTCTTGTTGCTTTTATTACATGTAAGCATGATTGATTCAATGCCTCGGAGAGAGTGAAGCATTGGAATATACGTGACACAGTGTTTGTAATAGAACAGCATGGTTTCCATGGATTAACCTTGCCCACGCCATGCCAGATGTGTGCCTCGGTTGAGAATTTCTGGGGGTAAGATGTCCTGTGAGGTTTCAACGGCACTACCATGTGACTTTTAGGGTGTCTTCGCACCTGATAGTCTGATAGATTTGGTTGCATTTTCAGCTGCTGCGGTTCTCTTTCACTCTGTGCTGAAGCAAACGATCCAACCTAATTGGAAAAACCTGTTGGCCCCAAGAACCACTGCAGGAAACGACACAAAAACCTCAGAAGAAGAAATGAGCACAACTTCCTTTTTCACAAAATGCAAACAAAAATTAAGTTGCATCAGATTTTAGTTTAGTTGTAGGATTCGGTGAACGATCAGGAGACATTTCTTCCTCTGGTGTTAGGCGCGCACGTTTGTTTTGGTTAAAGGCCCTAAATTGTATTTCGCTCCCTGCTTTCGGAGCGGTCTCTGGTCCGCTTCCATCTACATACGCGTTTGGACCACACCAGAGTTTTTAATCTATTTAAAAACTATTGGGGAATTTGCATCCATTTCCAGTTGTATCCCACCTACTGCTCAATAACAACTTGGCTAGGATTCACTATCCAATTCTGTTGATAGGAGGCAGCAGGTACTGAGGTGAATGAATACATTAGAAAGGCATTTTCATCAAGTATTTGCCTACACGTCCAAATCGTTGAGTTCAGGTGTTCCAGTCACCTCTATGGTCAATGGTGTGCCAAATCCAGCACTGCTTCTACGTATAGAGAGTTCAGTAAAGTCCTGCACGGTGTCACTATAGAACACCATCTGTGCTATAAGTCCGATAACTGGACCATACAGTCCGCAGAAGTCGCCAACTTTCTGCAGAGTCAACAGCTGCAGACCTCCAAACTGCATGTGGCTCTCCGGTTAACTCAAGAACATCAAGTGCGACGCAAAGTGTTAGATGAAGATGTGTGAACCATTGTACTCAAGAGAAGAGGAGATTTGTGCTCTAGTGATTAGTCATACCATTCTGGCAGTCCAATGGACAAATCCGGGGTTGACAATTTCCATAAGAACAGCACTTACCTAAGTGCGTCGTGACAAGGCCTCCTAGTGCCAGTGAAAAGAACACTTTGTGCTTCACCATACCATAACAGTTTGGACAATTTCAGATTTTCTCCAAAATCCAAGTTGGACTTTGGAGATGGCCCCTTCCTGTTCCTAGTGACTGTGAACCAGTGACCTTTCTATTCCTCCATCAGTGCCTGACCTCACAAAGGTGGAAACAATGTGGAAAAATGGTCAAGGTTTTTTTTTTTTTTAGTTAAGCGAGTAGACTAATAAAAGTTGGGGGAAACTTTCAAAGACGCGTTCAAGCTGCAAAGGGCGAGCCAGCGTTACATTAAACTGGATTAGGAGTGAGATATCACTCAATTCATACGTGTCTGGTAACAGTTGAGCTAATACTTTTGGCCATGCGGTGTGTATGTGTTGAACACAAAACCCAGCGAGTCCCTCCAAAATAAAAGAAAAAAAAAAGGACTATGTCAAAACAAAACTGTGAAAAGCAAGCATGTCGCAATAAGTTGGGAAACTAACAAACATTGTCTTACCAAACAGTTCTCCAAGAGTGTCTGCAATTTATTTCTAACCTTAAAGCAAAAAATTTAAACTCTGACTACATACTTGATTTCATACAAGACAAACCACTCGGGAGCTGAATATGCATTTGGATCTCATGCCATGTACTAAATTGCACAGAAATAAAATTTCAGGAAACAGTTATTTGTGAAAAAATATGTACATGCAGTTGCTTTTTTTCCTTTACATGGATTTCTTAATTCGTGATCATTTCAAATTGGGCAGGCTTTGTATTTTTTAGTGAAAATTTGAACTTTTTTCATCCATATCTCTTGTTCCTGTCTTTATTTGCTGATATGGTCAACATGGACAACTTTTCAGCCACCTTTTCATGTCGCTTAGATAAAATTCAGTCATTCTCTCTCTGTTTCTGTCTTTTTCCTTCTAGGACAGTACAGCTGATTTGACATCAAGCTATGGCCAAACATCAAACCACATTTCTACCTTATTTGCAATGCCTTGTAAAGGTAGGTTCATGAGGCAAAGCAATGCAAACGGTTGGTCCCAGTACAACACAACTTGATTTATTGGTGCTATTACTGGTTGACTCAACAAATTTGGCCCATTAATATTGAAATAACAAGTCACCTCCAGATCCCTAATGGAAGGATCCTACATTCAACAGGCTTTAATAATCCTACATTTTCAGAGTAGACACATTACAATACCAGTGTGCTATTAGACAAACAAGCAACATCTGTGTTCTAACAGCTAACTGCTTTAGAAATTAGAGCTGGAGACAGGGATTGTCAAAAAATCCTCAGCAAGGCAGCCGAAAGAACACAGTGCAGCATGCGAGGGAGGTAACTTCATGTGTTCCCTTGATTACATGAGTATCAGCTAATTAAGAGATTTCAGCACAAGAGAAAAATGCCATTTTCGCTCCTTCAGTTTATCTGCCTGTGTTTCAGTTCCTATGGCAAACTGCTATAAAATAACATTTTGCTTTGTTTGCTCTGTTTCCCCATGACACAGACACATAATGCTGCACCTTTATGTGCTTTCCAGCCACATAGAATCATTTTATAGCCCAATCAAGGAACTATATCATGACTCAAACTATGTGACTTAGAAGAAGTTTGATTTGTATTGGAACGCCTTGAAACTGGGTCTCTGTTTAATTTAGAGTGAAGAGTTAATCTTGCATGCAAGTTTTAGAAAAGTGAGAGAAAGGACAAAAAACCTGCATGAATGGAAAGAGGCAACAGAGTCCAACAACATAAGTTTTTGTCGGACAAACGACTGAATATATACAACAAAATTTTCTCCTTAATACTTAACAATGTTTAAAATATTTCCTTTTCTATTGTGACTCCATGATTAAATGCTGACTCTAACCTAAATGGTAACCCGAGTTCAACTTCTATCCGAACGACACGAAGCTAGAAACGACCCATCTGTTTTGAAGACATAGTCGCCGAAGCTGCTAATGCTCGTCATTTATGGTTTGTGGTAGAAAAACTATCACATTTGAGTCAGAAGCCCGAGCGATTTGGTTCTAGTCAGGAAGCGCTAAAGCATACGTTTAACTGCAGCCCCGTCCCATTATAATGAAATGCGGTTGTTTTCATTTAAAGTAAATGTAGGCAGTAATTCCCCGCATGAATCCCTAACATATGAAATATTTCTTAGGAGGACGATAACAATGTCTCTAGAGACATTCTAACTTTTTGAATAACCGCATTGAAAGGCACTACATATTTATATAAACCGTGTTTTGTTTTTTTATATATTTAACAGGACTTGTTTTGTACGTCTCGGATCTACAGAAGAGCCAGATTTGCTGAGACGTGTAACTCTGTGCGGTTTCAAAAATCTTTAATCAAAAGCAACAGTACAAAAATAACAGTCGACCGCAAAAAAAACAATCAAAAGCTGAGAAAGTCACACAGGATTCTGAACTGGCACAGCAAATGTATTATTTCGAGTGTCTGACTTGACAGAACATTTCATTGACATTCCCGTTTCACTCAAACTGTAAACATCATCTCTCACCGAAATAGAATATTCTGAGAACTTTCAGGGCTGAGCCTTCTTGAAGTGATGCGTAGAGCGTCGCCAGGATGCTTGTCAGTACCCGCATCTACCCCGCTTAATGCAAGCACATCAAAGTTTTAATTATAGAAAAAAAATACAATCACCACAGAACCTACTAGCATATTTAACCTCGCATGATCCTTTGTTCACACGAAAACCTCCTAAAAAGGTTGAGACGAGAGCCCAGGGGCCTTAAAATAATAACACCCCGTGGAGGAAGTCCAGATTTTCTGCACCGTTGTAGACTTAAAAAAACTACTTGGTTTGCTCCTTCCATCAGAGCGAAGGTTTGGGCTGTACGTCTGTCTTCAGAGTCTTGACTGCATGCCAGTGGGAGCCGGCCACAGCAGAAAAACAGGTCAATACAGACTGTTAATGCCATGACTGAATGGTTTTGAGGTCTGACGATTTGGGCAGCGGAACAAAATCACATTTTAGTGTGGTTCATAAACGTCTTTTAGATGTTAGAAGGAATCCTCTATAAATCCTGAAGTGTTAAAAGCAGACTTTAAAGTCGAAGCCAGAGAAAAAGCCTCAACATACAGATCTGCAATCCTCCGGAGCCTGGTTTAACTTTTAGGGCCTTTGGGTGCGAACAGACAATACGGGACGCTCGCGCAGATCGGCGAGTGAGCGATAAGCGGTTTGTGAAGAGGCAATGCGCCACGAAAACATTCGGATGAGCGCAAGAACAAGTCTTGAATAAAATCGATGTCGGACTCCTGCTCATGCGTTTTCAAATATTTTTGACCAACTAAAAGTGATTTTCTTAACTTTGAGTGGTTGTGGTGTCTCTGTCAGAAGGCCTTGAAATAGAAAAACACTTATCAAGCAACATATTGCTGTGGGTGTTCGCTTGCTTTCTTCAGAAATTCTGTTTACTCTTTGGCTTTTACAATCACGCGCACCGCCAGTAAAGATTTTTAATTTAACTTTTATTTCGGCAGGAAAATCCCATTGGGATTAAAAATCTCTTGTACAAGGGGATCCTCTGCAGCGGCAACGTGGTAAAAAAATAAAATAAAGAAACATTATGGAGAATTGGGGGTCAAACATCGACCTCTACTTACTGCGCACGGAGAAAACTTGTCGAGAAGTTCTTTTCTTCCAGGCGTTTTCTTTCTTTTTACCTGTGACGATCAACCTGAATGGCACTTCCCCATCTCAGTCACATTATAGTCCCTTAAAGGCAAAAAATAAAGTTCTTGAATAATACATTCAATCTAATGGGAGCATGGGAAGAACCACTGAGTGTGGCATTCATAATTTGAGTTTTGACTTTTTTCTGTTTGGTTGTGAATTCTAGTTAATTTTGATCCTTTCTGTACATAAATTCCTTCTCCATCAGCTGATGTCTTATTTGCAAATGCGGACTCCTGTTTCTGCCCAACTATTTATTTTTTACATGATATTGCATTTAGAGGATCTCGTGTTTTGGTGCTTTTCATGCTTCACTCTGTTTTTCTTTTGCAGCCCTCCCATTTTATTTGTCCTTTTTGCTCATTTGCATTAGAGTGGTGCACGATGTTTTAGAAATGCAAACTACACAATGATTTCACAGATTTTTGTTCAAGTTAATTGGAATAAAGTTGTGAAGCATCTGTGACGTGGAACAAGACTCAGGACGTCCTCCAGAAGGAGTGATTGTAAATTTATTTTACCAGACGGTTTATTTACTTCTCCACTGCCTGATTCAAAGAGCTGCAGATCGGAAAATATGGACCACGAATAGCAATTTGCAAATATATATATATATATATAATGTATATATTTTAAAAAAAAGCAAATAGTTGATACTGATGCCAGTGTGAAAATTAAGATTGCATTGATTTTCTGTGGGGTGACTCAGTCAATGAGTCTGATATGATAGTTAGGCCCACAGCCCAAAACAACATCTGTATATTACATTTGTAAATGGTGCATTATTGGAATTAACGTGATTTAGGCAAGTGCCTGCCCTTGACTGAGCAGAAATTTTCCTAATATCCTGTATTATACAAATGGACCAAACGTCGTTTGAAGTTGAGCAAAAGCCAGCTCACGGTACTACTGAGATCAAATGGGAAAAAAAAGTACACCCTCAAGGACGTCCTTTCGCTCGTAGTTCTTATTTGTACCGGAACCTAAATTGATAAGCAAAGCATCAAAAATACATATTAACAGCCAAGAAAGAAAAAAAACATCCTCTGGCTTACATTAAAGTATTAAAATCAAAAGTTCAGCTCTCCTCTGCATGAAATGATCCTCCAGACCGAAGCCTATGCATGAGCTCAGTCTTGTTTATTCCCCCCCTCCTGCCTCCCCTCCATAAACTTCTGTCCTTTTTGCCCTAAACCATTTATCTGTCTCATGTTGTGAGGGAAAGGCATGTTCATTTTGAAGTAACAGATAACACCTGCTGGTTCGGCTCGACATTAAAGTAACAGACTTTTACACGCACATGTGAAATTTAGCCCCGGAAAGCCGATCCTCTGAAAATGCGCGGCGGACTCCAGAAACGGAAGCCCTGCAGTGACCAATATATAAGCTAGCATGAGTCACCCCTGCCAGGACCGCACATACAGTGTTTGATGATGCTCTCCGGTGTTCTGTGCGAGCTGCTTCGGTCGGGCCCCTGCGCAGCCACGCGCTTCTCTGATCATCCTCAGATGTTCCTCCTGCTCCTTCGGGGGACAGCAGGAGCCCAGAGCCGAGGGGCGGAGGTGAGAAAGGAAATCAGGGAAATCAATCATTGCCCGGAGTGTTTCATTTTAGGCGCTGCTTTTAGACGCACTTCCTTTGATTTGTCAAGAACACCTTCGCTTTTCTCGCTCGGCGAAAGAAATCGTTTATGGGGATTTTTTGCATCGGGGGTTTTAAACGGACGGGCTGCGATGACAAGTGACGATCCGAAAGGATGACCTGATGACTGGACCTGAAGTTATTATCTTTGGATCTGAAGAGGAATGATCTAGAGTCAGTGAACAGCTTCAGTTTCAACAACTAGAACCTGCAGCGCCACACAAAAGGCAGTTACAAAGTCGGCCTTCTGTCACCTGAAGAACATTTCCAGGATTAACGCTGCCGCTGGCGTTCTGACTAAAACTAGGAAGATAAAGAACATCACCCCAATTCTAAAGTCCTTCCACTGGCTCCAGGTAGCTCAGAGAATAGACATTAAAATACTGTTGTTAGTTTATAAATCACTAAACAGCTTACCACCAAAATACATTAAAGATCTGCTGTTGTTGTATCAACCTTCCAAACCCCTCAGGTTTTCTGGTTCTGCTTCCAGAAAACTGTAAAACAGCTGAAACACTGAGTTCCTTTAAATCAAGACTAAACCCAGCCTCCAGTTTAGAGTTGCTTTTGAACCATAATGATGTGCACGCATCAAAATGTAATGTTTGTTCAATCGTTGACTGTACGGTGTTTTCTTTATAGCTTTGTAATGTTGAGTTTTGATTATGAAAAGCACCTGGAACTGCCTTGCAGCTGAAATGCGCCATACAAATAAATTTGATTGATTGATTGGACCTATAAAGAGCTGAATAAATGAAACCATCGTTTAGCTATTTCATGAATATCTTTTACTTGTTAAAATAAATTATTTTTAGTGCGCCGAAGAACGTCAGCCCTGTAGTATAGTGGAAAAAAAACATTTAAAGCAATGTTTGGTGGATCTGTACTTTTTCCTCAAAAGCTGGATTATTTTCATCTCAGATAAAATGACACTTTTCCTTATTTAGATCTGCGAACATTTTCAATTGCAATGGATTTTATCAGTCTCTATTTGAGTACAACCTAATTCAATTCAGTTTATTCATGCAGCGCCAGTTAACAACCAATGTCGTCAAGAGGAACTTCACGAAAACAAGTGATTTTAAATCCCACATAACCGAGCGTGCATGTAGCGACAGTGGAGAGGAAAAACTTCCCTTTAACGGGAAGAGAAGACTGAGCAGACAGAGAAAAACAAAAGAACCAATGACGGTGGAAGATTTTCTGTGTTGATTACACATAAAAACATTAGAGGGAGAATGTTAAATTGTTGGTTGCAGTTCCTCAGCCAAAACAGAACGCCAGACCAGATATAGCTAATATGCTTTTCCTTTTCTTGTTTGTTTGAAAACCTTGTATCATTTTCCCACAGCTCCAAATTGACAACGAAACACATTGAAACTTGTGGCTGAAACATGAGAAGTATGTGAAAATAGCTGAAGTTTGATTACACAGAACAACAGTTTGAGCCCCAACCCCCCTAAAAAAAAATAAAAAACACTTCATAGCCCTGGTGGTGAGCAGGGAGGCTGGGCTCCGTCAGGTGCCAGAAGCTCCCAAACGCGGATCACACAGAGAGCCGTGGAACTGCTGAAAGAAAAATTAATAGCTGCCTTTTTATGTTGGCCTCAGGTCTGCGAGACTTTCATTAGATTTGGGGGGAACACGCAACCTCAGGTAAAAACTCAGCTGGATGCACCGCGGCGAGGCACCGGGTTTGACGCGAGAAGCAGCAGGCCGCTAGGAAAACAAGCACAGATTCATAAATGAAGAAAAGCCCGGCGTTCAGACAGACTTGCTGACAATTTGGCTTTCACAAAGCAGAAGATTAAAACCCCCCGTTCCCGGGAGGCTGAATATTGCACGTTGTAACTGAGAATCCAAACGTAGGTGAAACATACGAACCCTGTACCAAGAAGCAGCAGAGCGTTTCGGCTCGTCAGAAAGCTGCCCGGTGTGATGTTGCTGCTGTGTTCATGCTGGGAAAACCTTTACAAGGTTTCGTCCAACATGAAATAAGTATTGGCGCGTGCACTTCATGCTGGGTTGAGTTGTTTTTTTCTTCTAGACACACCAAATAAAGGCACTTTAAGCTTTCCCCGTCCTTATGCCGTACATATTCCACACATGCTTTAGGATTCGACTGAGGCTGCGTTCACACCGGCCCTTTTAGTCCGTTTTAATGGAACCTTCGTCTAAATGTCCACAATCAAACTGTGATTCGAACCCAAAAAGCAAACTCTGGTGTTCCTGAAACCCTAGGTATCAGCTCCGTATACAGGAAGCGGAATATAGCGAAGAGCATTATGGGTAAGTACAACCTAAACAAAAGTGAGAGTCTAGCACTAGAGGGAGGACTAGCTTGAGGTCTTTCACCAAAGACAAAAGATAAATCCTAGAACCGCTAAAATTTGACGCCACTCCATTGTTGTTTACAAGAAGGAAGTTGTGCTGTTGCTTCCTTGGTGCAGCGCCACCACAGGCAAGCAGGGGAACAGGTTTTTCAAAGGGTTTGGATCGTTTGACACAGTGCAGTTTGATCGTGAACCACACCAGCTGAAAGCGTAACAGATGATGCAATTTTGGTCCACAATCGAGCCGAGTTGTCAGGTGTGTAAACTACCGTAAATAAGCTCACAAGCTTAAATTAGGCAATTTGGATTGCAAAATTAGAAGAATAGAGGAAAGTAAGAAGCTACGGGTTATACTGCTATGATCACTGAGTAGCTGACGTCTGTACCTTAAGCTACTGGTCACAGTCCTGGGTTCGTAATCTTGACTTGGCTGGTGATGGATTCCGTCGATTTCTCTCGTCTCCTAACTAGGTTCTTCTTCTCCTCTATCTGTTGACAAATGCTCAGCTAACATCATGATCCCGTTCTTCCGCAACGTTTGGGAGCATCATGTAGAAGAATTTGAGCGGTTGTCCACAAAGTACACTATTCCCCAAACTAATTTTTTTTAGACAACTGCAGCTGAAACATTTCCATCCGTCCAATCTCTCCAACTTTCCAGCCGCACGAGAACGACCGCTCTCAGGTAATAATGTAAACAGTTCTGTACACAAAATGTCAGTCTGACCTTGTGTTTTACTGAGCTGCCTTTAAACCAGGAGGGTGGGAGAGGGAGAGGTGTTGATTTACAGCATTAATATTTGATTGGCAGTGATACAAAAAGCAACTCGTGTTCTGACGCACTAGGCGTTACGGGGTCGTTTGTGTTCTTCAGAGGAGCTGCAGCAATACTAAAACACAAAGGATTGGCAGGCATCAAAGAGCATTATAGCAGCCGCTGGACTGAGAAATACAATCTTTTTAGTAGTTTAATAAGAATATTTGATAATGGTAGCATACATAACAGTAGAACCTGTAGAATGGTGAGGGTTTGGGTTTTCCTGCTATTTATTGTCATTTAAATTAATTGGCCACTTTAAACTGCATACAGAAATAGAAGATGGATAGCAAATTGACAAAACGGCAGAGTGGTATTTACATCAGCAATATATATATACATATATATATATATATATATGGTAAGGAAAAATAACACTTTAATTTTTGATTGCATGTGCAGCAGCATGAGAAAATACCACGCCACCACGATCAATACAGCCACGTGGCTAGGGAGCACTTCGGAAATCCTTTGTCAATCATCGCGCTCTGCTCCTGCATCTAAAATTGTAACTTGAAGCGGTCCTATTATTCAAGGAGGAAGTCATTTATCAGCTCTGGCAGAAATGACACTGAACCCCTGACACAAGATCGTCGTAGAAGAGCGATGAGCTCTCTGGTCCGATAAGTTCACTTTGAAAGCCGTGTGGGCTTCTTTCTGCAAGACTTTTTTTTTTTTTTTCACATGTTGGCAAAATGGCTAGTCCTATTCTCCTTATAGTAAGGTGGTTTGCAGACGTAATTCTGATATGTTTTCTATTGAAAATTCACAATCAAAAACAGAAGATTTGGGATAGAAATCCTGCATTTCAGTGGTGGTTGGTGATATGAGCCATATGGTCAGTTGACTTAACTGGTAGTGATAAAGGGGGCGCACAAAACCAAATGATAAAAAAAAAAAAGAATATAAGTTTTCTATTACTTTTAGGAATGTGAAGTGCCTTAGGCTTTCCCTTCTTGCAACTGGGAATAAGACAACTAGGTTATGGGTTTTTGCATGACTTCACTGGGAGCTCTTCTCTGAGCGAGTGAAACCAGAGGAATGTTTCTTGATGTTACTTACTGAGAAAAATAAGAAGGAATTATAATTTAGAAAGCCGTTTTCTTTGTTGTTGTTTTTTTCAATCTGAACACACTACAAATGTTGCATATTTGTAACATTGTTGCAAATATCTAATCACACGAGCACTATTAATTGCGTATTGGTGACATAGATTTGACCTAATTGTAACATGGTTAACTATCCATTCTGATATTTAAACTAAATGTCCATCTGACCATCTTGGGTTGATAGTTCAATGCCTCCCTGAGATCCACCAAGAGTTCAGTTTAGCTAAGCTAATCTAAAACTGCCTCTTTTTTTTTTTTCGCTATTTAGGTCATTCTGAGTGATAAAGTGAGAGCATCTTCAGTCCAGGACAGAGCGTCTGCATTGAGTAGCATGAGATTAACTCTCTATGTCATGGCGTTGCCCTCAGGCAACAAACCACATATCTGTTGCTCCTTTATTTTATGTTTTGGGGGTATGATTTAAAGTACCACCAGACATATTTTTGTCCAAATAACAGAGGTATTGGGGTTGATGTGACCATTTACTTGGAAGAGGGGCAGTCCTTTTTATGAAGCAGAGTTGCATGCTACACCTTGCCTCCTACTTGTAAGTTATAGATCATTTTCTTAATGTTTAAATTTTTGGTAACTAACTCAAAATATTTTAATGTCTGTGAGTATGTAAAGAAGCATTGTAGATCATTTCAAGACATTTTTTTTATAATTTATTTGCTAAAACTGTGTTTTTTTGTTTGTTGCCTCAGGGCAACATTACGCAGTCGGGGCCCTTTTGTTCAGACAATATTATTCTAGTGTGTTGATACGCAGTTGATTACAAAATAATTATCACAGCCAATTTTTTAACTTTATTATTGACTAACAGCAACAGGAGATGGATGCAAGATCATTTCATGGGCAAAAGGTGCATGAAATGATGGTTCATAAGTTGGGGTTATTCCTGATGAAAACATGAGGATCCACTGTACAACCATTATTTCATTGTTTGTTTATCCTCAAAACTAACTTCAGTCCAAAAGGGCAGTAAGCTGGTCATCAATGAATAAATGGTTCTATTCCAAGGCAGGCAAAGACTGAAGCAATACCTGCCAAAACCAAAAATGTGGGGCTGCAGGGTACTTCATATGGCTGGTGTAGATGGTGTTCCTTACAACTTGAAAACCCACACAGGGCGAGTCGGGTCACCACCAAATCTACCAGACATGGGAGCTGGTGGAAATGTCGTCCTTTGCTTGGCTCAATTTCTAACAAGGAATCAGAACCACAAACTCTTTAAAAAGAACCTGCAGCCCAAACTATAGTCACTGGTGTGAATCTGGTTGCCACAACCCATAGATAATCAGATAAACAGATGGTGATTTATAGGTATGTCAATAATCAAGTACCAGAAATGTGATATACACTCTTTTTCACATCAGCAAGCAATTTCTTCCTGATGTTTTACATATAATAGGGGAAAAGACTGATGGCAGCATCCTTAGTGATTCTAACTCTGCCAAACATACATATGTACAAACTCACAAATGCTTGTTTTAGTAATTTGCTTAAATGTAGCATTCATTAATGAATGTTGGTTGTTTATTTTATATTTGGTGAGTTGGAACCATGTCTGACATGCGGCAAGGGTCGTCGGGACCGGGAGTCGAGCCCACAACGAGGACTAAGGCCACAAAACGTGGGGCGTGCTAACCCCCTGCGCCACCACAGCACGCCCCGTGTGTAACATCTCTGACCTCTAAGTGCTCACTATTAGAAATATATAAAGTTTGAGTCCAAATATAATAATAGTAGTTTTCCACTGTGATAAAGCCAAATTAGAACAAAGTAACGACGTGTTTTAAGGTTGAAATCGAGCAGAAGACACGGTTTAGACGGCCGCTGCTTAGCCCAGGCTGTGGTTTACACTGTTTACAATTCTGATTAACAAATACACAATCACAGCGACATAGTTCTGGATAAAATGTCCACATCCTAAAGCTTCACTGTAAATCACAACTCTCTTCCCCCCCCCTTTTTTTTTTTAAATATCAAATAACATCCTTGATTATATTTGTCTGGAAGATAGATCCCGAAATCCTGGGTCTTCTGCGGTCTTCAGATGTGATGAATTCCTAATTTCCAAATATTTTCTGAATCCTTCATAATGTAGTCCAGCCAGCAGGTCACACTGATTCCCAAGCTCTGCACTCGCATTCTGCCGACCGCAGCTTCCTACCGCAGGACCCCCACTGCTCGGCGAGACCCTCAGGCCAGACCAGTAGTCTACCCAACACTCAGCGCTCTGTTTGGTAACGCAGGGCGTTTTTTTTTTTTTTGCAAGTCAAGCCAAGGACTCTCCAGGAGTCAAATTGGATATTCTACAGACCCGGGGCACATTCTTATGCTCTAAATTGCGCAGCTTGTACTTAACAGATAAGCACAACACATTTTGTTTACTCTGCGTCTGCCTCGCATAACACAAAGGTATTCACACCCTTGATGTTTTTCACATTCTGTCAGCTCACAGCCAGAAACTTTAATGTGGTTTATTTAATAGATGAACACAAAGAAGCAGTAATGAGGACGTGGAAGAAAAAGTAGTGTTGAGAATAAATAAATTCTGTGTTTTCCTTCTATCTCTGTTAGCTAGTTGCTAAGCTGAACCTAAAGGAAATGACATCTTAGGAAATGTAAATGAGAGCTCCGCTTTGAGGAAGTGACACACTAGGGAACGCCCTCGTTGGGGCGGAGCTTAGACAGAGGCTAACAAAAGAAGTTGCCAACTGTTGCTTGTCGCCATTTTGCATGTTAGCTTTTAAAGGTAGCATGTCTGAGTGGACCACCTGTATTTTGGTATTAATAAATGGAATTCAGGAATTCAACTTACTGACTCTTCTTTAGGGCTGCACAGTGGAACAGTTGGTAGCACTGTTGCCTTGCAGCAAGAAGGTCCTGGGTTCGATTACCGGCCCAGGGTCTTTCTGCACGGAGTTTGCATGTTCTCCCTATGCATGTGTGGGTTCTCTCCGGGTACTCCGGCTTCCACCCACAGTCCAAAAACATGACTGTCAGGTTAATTGGTCTCTCTAAATTCTCCCTAGGTATGAGTGTGCGCAAAGTTGTTTTTGTCCTGTCTGTTTCTGTGTTGCCCTGCACATTTTATGAAAACTGAAGCGTTATCGTACTGGCTGATTCAGAACAAAGATGGGTTTGTACAGATAAAGGCATAACAAGGAATGTTTCTGTTAGACAAATTCATGGGATTAAGAGAGCAGCTGTTAAAATGCCCTTACAAAGCAGAAAACAGTTATTTGAAGCTGCTGGTTCCTCTGGAACCTCAAGGTGGAGGATCTTCCAGAGGCTTGCAGTGCATGAACCGACTATTGGTCCCTAACCAGAGCTCATAAGCAGAAACGGTCTCAGTGGGCCCAGCCATACATGAAGACTAGTTTTCAAACAGACTTGTTCACTGATGACTGCTGTGCAACCCTGGATGGTCCAGATGGACACAGTAGTGGATTGGTAGTGGATGGCCATCACAGCCCTACACAGCTGTGACGTCAGCAAGGAGGTGGTGGAGTCATGCTTTGGGCCAAAATCATGGGGAGAGAGAGAGAGAGAGAGAGCTGGTCGACCCCTTCAGAGACCCTGAAGGTGTGAAAATGACCTCAGCAAAGTATATGGACTTTCTGACTGATCACTTTCTTTCATGGTTCAAAAAGAAGAGCCGTGGGGCGTGCAGTGGTGGCGCAGGGGGTTCGCACGCCCCACGTTTGGAGGCCTTAGTCCTCGACGCGGACGTCGTGGGTTCGACTCCCAGTCCCGACGACCCTTGCCGCATGTCTTCCCCCCTCTCCTCGTCCTCCTTCCTGTCAGTCTACTGTCAAAAAAATGCGAGCCACTAGCTCTGCTAAAAAAAACTCTTTGGAGAAGAAAAAAAAAAAGAAAAAAAAGAAGAGCCGTACCTTAAGTAGCAAAATCATCTTCATGCATGATAATAAACCATCTCATGCTGCAAGGAATACCACTGTGTCATTGGCTGCTATGGGCATAAAAGGGGAGAAACTCATGGTGTGGTCACCATCCTCCTCTGACCTCTGACCCTATTGAGAACCTTTGGAGTTTCCTCAAGCAGAAGATCTGAGGGTGGAATGAGGTTCATATCAAAACAGCAGCTCTGGGAAGATATTCTGACAAATTCAAGTAGAAACTTTCCTCAAACTCACAAGTTCAATGGATGCAGGAATTGTGCAGTGATATCAAAGAAGGTCCAATGTTAACATGTAACTCTGACTGTTAAGATGTTTTTGAACATTTTGAACATCAGTACGTGACCACTTAATGCTGCACATTCAAAGAATGACTGTTTGCAGTTCTTTATAATCCATAAAATGTTTAGAAAATCTGCTGTGCATAATAATTTGGAACAGTGCATTTTGAGTTTTTTATTTTTGAAAAAAATACTGTTCTCATGGGGAGCTTTGTTCAGTAGAAATTGATTTATACTGTAACAGTTCGTGACTTGAAAATTATACTGACCATCAATTGCATTGACCATTTAAGAAAATCTGAGAAAATATCACTTGCATAATAATTCGGACCATGGTGTAGTTAAACTGTAAGCTAGTTTAAATTTGCTAGCTAAGGTAGGTTTGAGTATTTATTTTTATACATAAGCCTATCTTTTATTTAAACCTTGGATTTTTATAATTGTTTTTGCTGTGGGACAAACCAATTCAAAAGCTGGACAGCATAGGCAGCAGCCCTTTCAACCCTGTAAAACAATTGCTACATGACTTTATTTCTTCCCCTTCAATGTCCCGTTTTTAACATACACGTTTGATCATTTAAACCGTTGGGTCTCCTACTCTGAGGGCCCTCTGTGTGAATGAATGACACATCATTCTCTTCACTTTAATGAACTGAAGAACAATCGCTGCATTCATGCTTTCAATGGATCTGGAAGGAAACGGGGTTCCAGCTCAGTGTTTGTGGTTCAAATTATTCAGTGTACCATTCAAACACAGATAGTAACTCTTTTCTCTTTGCATGCTGTTGTTATGGTAACCATGGTTACTGTAAAAGTTTCAGTGATTAGGGTTAAATCTTTCTTTTTGATTTATGTTTCATAGAAGAAGCTGGCAGCAGAACCAGACTACACTGACGTGACGCTGACAGCAGCAGAGCGTGTGCGAGCTCTGGCGAAAATGGGATGCTGCATAGAAATTAATGAGGATATCGAACCTAGACGCTACTTCCGCTCCGGAGTGGAGATAGAGCGCATGGCAGCAGTTTACCTGGAGGAGGGCAGCCTGGAGAATGCATATGTCCTCTACACCAAGCTCATCACGTGAGGAACACCTGCGGGGGCATGCCTGTGTGCCAGGGATGGTCTTTAACTGGGAGGAAGTTAATTTCAATTTTTCTTTTGTTCAGCCTGTTTGTGGAGAAGCTGCCAAACCACAGGGATTACAAACAGTGTTCGGCCATCCCAGAGAAGCAGCTCATCATGAAGGTAGTAAGATCTTCTCCCAAGACTCTATTAAAGGAACAAGGGCAGAAATCCCATTTCATTATTGGGGGGACAATAAAAAAGAAAAGTTCTTAAGAACAATTTTGGGAAGGGGGGGTTCAGCAAAGTTACAGTGAAATGTAATGCAAAATGTACAGAGGGAAGCATATCTGAACTGCATGCATATACTATACAGAATAATCTGTAATAATATTGATTTAAATGGCATGTATTTAGTAGTCTTAATAGTAATATTAATCATTACAATAGTGTCACTCATTACTTTTCTGAAAAGATTTTAATGTGTTCAATCTGCAGTATGACAGACGACAAATAATGACAAGTGGAAAAATGAGAATTTTGCAAAATAGGTCCCCTTTAAATATTGTTTAAATTTCAGTTTGGCTTGTGTTCATAGATTGCTTTGGTCAGTGTCACTGATATAATTTCTGGTACAACACCTTCACAAAATTAAAAGGCCACCCTGTCTTGCTATGTGTCTAACAGACACAGTTTTTTGTTCCACCTCCTGCTGGTTACCCCATGTGCTTACTAACTGGACAGCAATTGGGTTCAGCCGATGTGCTCTCACAGTCACATAATGATGATGAACTTGGGAGTTTTGGTGCAATGTAAATTTCTGAATGGCTTTTTCCCAGTTTCTGAAGCCTACACTAATAAATGCAGCATCTGTTTTTTGTCCCAGCAGGGACTGAATTGAAAATCCTTGGCTGCAATAAAAACACAAGACTCTCGATGTTGGACTGTAATGCAGCCAAGGAAAGTCAACAAACCATTTCTCTTGGAATGATGGTGTTTTTCCACTATCCAGTATTTGTTTCTCAGTGCATGTGGGATGTGATTGGTAAGGCTTTGTACAGTCACGTGGTTCTGAACTTGTGCTGGCAACTTGGTCATCCTGTCCTACTGTTCCCTGTTTCTTGTGCTGGTATTCGAAGGCTCAGACTCTCTACCTGGCTCTGAGCAGCCCGTCTCCTAGAATAAAAGTTGTTTTTCATAACTTATAATTATACAATCATATGTCTACACAATAGCAACAGCAATGTCGTATATGTCTAAATAAAACAGGATTGTTTTTTGTTTTTTTATCAACAATATTACTGAAGTTCATAAAACTTGCACAAAACCCAAAAGTTCTGGACTTCAGTTCTTGTAAATAAGTTGCTTAATTTTTACAAGTCCTGGATGACTGAGAACCTTCCCATCAAACTGCATTTATTAGTGCATCAAACTTAAACTTACCTGGGATTTTTTGACTCTGTCTGACTGTCCCTCCCTCTCTGCATCCAGGTCTGTTCTCTGTTGCTTTGCCTAACACAACGATGAAATAATGTCATAAAAACTTAAGCCTTTTCTTTAGGAACTTGTATTAACTTCATTTTAAAATGCAGCGTGTTCCTGGTCTAAAAAATTATCAGATGTCATTTTTTCTCTTTTCTGACATGTTTTGACTTGGTTAACTATTAAAAAGCACAAGAACTGCATGTTACTGCAAAGTAGGGGACAGTAAGCACTTATCAAAATTGAAGCCAATATATGCCTAAGAGTATTTAATTTTGATTGTTATGAAGGCTGCCAGAGACTTGGTAGACAGCAAGTTTCTTATGAATTAAGGCATTTATTAAAAATACTACAAGCAAAATAACATTCTGGAAGCTTTTTTATAAGGAGATATAACAAATTAACCTGGAAGTTGGTGGGTTTCTTAACTTAAACTTAATACTCAATGAACCAAGAATTTTCTAGAAAAATATTCATATTTTATTTTGTTATTTTAAAAAGTTGTACGTTTAAGTTGTTGGATTAAGGCAACTTCTTTCTTTTCTCTATCTACTGTCCGCTGCTCTCCTCTCCTTCGGCTCCCATACATGGGAATATCTCCCTTCCATGGGAGCCGAAGGAGAAGTGCGAGTCAGGCACTTGTGTTTCAAACTAACTTGTGTTAGGGAGCTAAATATGATTGAGATATTTGCTACCTTACTTCTACTAAAATGCTGGAATGTGATAAACTGCTGTTACACCACATAAATCAAAACTAGCTATGAAGATAGCCGCGTTATACCAAGTAAATCAAAAATAGCTTCTTAGCTAGTTTAGATTTACTTGGTATAACTCATCAATTTATCATGATTTAACTGAACCACAGTTTGCTTCCCATCTCATGCGGCTCAGCCGGACTCTGTGTCTGTTACTGTTGTTGTGCCGAGAAACGCAGGCCTGCCGACAATTGACCAACCCATCACAAAATCTGAGAACAATCGGACAGATTTACTGGATTTGCTAATGGAAAATGAATCTGGCTGGGGTGGACTAGAGGCAGTTCAGCAGAAAAGCATCTTTTGAGCCAAAACGTTTATGACCGATCCATCACTACACCACAATTCTATTCCAGCCCACACACTGATCCAGGCTCCTTTTGTAGTTCTGGCATATGTTGACTCTCTGTATCTGCAGAAACTCCAAGAAGTTGCTTTTCCTCGGAAGGAGGCGCTGAAAAAACGTCTTCAGGAGAAATACAGCAAGGAGCACTCAGAGTACCTCAGAGTTCAGGTGTGTATGTGTGTGTGTGGTCCAATCAGATTGAATCAAGGTTTAAAGGGGCAGTATTGTGTGTTTTCCAGGCATATATTGCCATTTAAAAGCATAATTAACTATGCATATGGTATATATACTGTATATAATATTTTATATGTACATTTTAATGGGAAATTGTGAAAATTCAGCAATTTTGAAGAAAAAAATTGTCAAATTTGGTTAAGTTAAATAAAAAATAAATACTTTATAATACAAACCACAGGGTGAACATAGCAATATAAATTATTATTATATATTACTTTTCCACGATGACAGGCCTCCCCTGACCGCATGTCACTGGGTATGATCGTGGGTAATGCCCTCTACATGGAGAGTAAATGTGACCTGTTGATCAGTGATGGTGATCAGATAGAGTTGCATCTACTAGTTTATTGGATCAATAATGGATCTCCTGTGTCTGTAAACATAAAACTATTTATCAGTAAGGAGGAGACTTCTACCAGCATTCAGAGCACACCAATCTGATCCAACTGTTTCTTCAGGGCCAGGCCATGGTGGTGGATGGGTGTGGTCAGCACCTGCAGCAGCTCTCTTTGTTGGACGAGGACAGGCACCGCCTCTTGCTGCTGGAGGAGGAGAAGCAACGAGTAGCAGCACTGCGACGGATGCAGATAGAGTCAGAACAGTTTCGCTACTTTGAGGATCAGCTGAAGCGTCAGGAGCTGGCTAATAAGAGAGGAGAGGAGGCAGCGCTGAAGGTGCTGCATCACTACTTAGATTTTCCTATTATGCGCCATAGTGAAGTAGAGTCTGGTACTCTGTTGCCTGTCTTGTGCTTTTTAGTCTTTAAGTACTATATAGTTGTTGTTTTTTTTAACAATGTATAATTATCTGCAGTATATATTTAGTACTCTATTATATTGTAGCTTTATAGTAATATGTGTAGTAATGTTTTTCTTTTGTTTAGTACTATGAAATACCATCTGGTATTTTGTTGTACCCATTAGTATTGTTTAGTACTCAGTAGAACTGCTTTACTGTGTAGTACTTAGTGATACTCTAAGATACTTTGTATTATCCTGTGGTAGTCTAGTACTCTATGTAGTGTTCTCTGGTACTGCATAGTACCTATTTAGAAATGGAAAACACATTGCAGTAGTTTAGTAATACACAATTCTCTGTAGTACTCTGCAGTACTATGTGTTGTACCCTTTGTAGTATTCTGAGTGGTACTTTGTAGGGTCTGTGTGGTAATGTATATTACTTTGTATTACACTATGTATCTGTAGTACATGAAGTTGCTGTATGTGGTTTCCTGCAGGTGCAGACCAAAGTGCCTGAGGTCTCAGACAGCTGCTGTTTGTCTAAGCAGTCGATCAAAAGCAGCGTATATTCTCAGAGGGTGGACCCAAACAGAAACAGGTCTGTGACTGTGACCCAACCAGTTGCCGCGTTAGCAGGAATACACAGTGAGTACACACAGCTGCACATGGTTTTTCTGCTCCCACTGCTAATTAAATCTTTCTGAAGCCAAGCTGGGTCAGACTCAGAGGGAGTTCTCAAACCTTTTGGTGTTTGTTCCTAAGGAATCGCAGTGCAAATTTCAAACATGTTATCATAAACAGAGCTCTAAGGCTTCAGTGTGAGTTGATTTCATCTGTGCAGATCAGAGGGTGGAGGGTCTGAGGCGGGTGGTGATTCCCAGAGATTTGACGTATCGGTTCCTCCTGCTGGCCGACTCCAACACGGCCAGAGGAATAGAAACCTGTGGTGTCCTCTGTGGACGGTTGGTGAGTTTTTGGGTAGCAAGGAAAAATGTTCCTCAACAAAGCAAGAAAACAAGACCTGAAAAGGTTCTCTCTGAATGTGTGTGTCTCTCAGACCCATAACGAATTTGTGCTGACTCATGTGGTGATTCCAAAACAATCAGCTGGACCAGATTTCTGTGACATGGAGAATGTGGAGGAGCTGTTTGGATTCCAGGACCAACAGAACCTGCTGACACTGGGATGGATTCATGTATGACGAGACATTAATATGGCACTTTCGAAAGTATTTAGTTGTTCTGTTCTTATTATCCATAGATTCTTATACAGAGCACTAAGTGTCCTCTCACAACCCACACCCACTCAGCCCTGACTTTTAAAAAGACCTCAGTTTTTCCCTCTGCTTCCCCCTCATTTGCATCAGCTTGTATTACTCTGGCAACAGCACATGTGGTCCAGGAAGAGATGAGAGGAGTGAGAGTGGGCCAGGGATAGGAACAGAGGCATATTTGTCTCTTTCTGCAATTGTATAAAAGGCTCCAAAGTCAGTGATTTATAGTTTTCAGTTATTAAGTTATTAATCTTATTAATAACTGAAAACTATTTCAGTTATTAATAACTGACATAAACACTGACATAATCTGTGTTTATGTCAGTGTTGATTTGTGGGGTTGATTGGCAGCATATATGTGAGAGATGTCACAGAGAAGCTGTTGAGTTGAGGTTCTGGTGCTGGGCTGCAGGGGAGCTCATTCCATCATGTGTGCATAAATGACAAATGAACATTTTAGTTATATCAGCTGTGATGTGGTTGCGTACAAGGGCGCAACTACATACTTGCGAACATGTCATCGCCCTCCCACCCCCATGAGTTGTACAACTCTTTAATTAAAGTATCAATAATAATATATGTACATATATGTGAATAAATTGCTGCAATTAAAAAAGAATGAAACAAAAAAACAGGACAATATTTCATAATTTAATATATAAGTGAGACAAAGAGCCACTTCTGTGGTTCTAGCTTGTGTCTAGGCTGTATTGCCTGCAGGTGGGCAATACAGCCTACCCCACACCATTGCACCGCCACCAGCCTGAACTGTTGATACAGGGCAGGATGGATCCAGGCTTTCATGTTGTTTCATGTTCAGTTCTGACTCTACCATCCAAATGTCGCAACAGAAATCGCGACTCATCAGACCAGATGATGTTTTTCTAATCTTTTATTGTCCAATTTTGGTGAGCCTGTGTGAATTGTAGCCTCAGTTTCCTGTTCTTAGCTGACAGAAGTGGCACCCGGTGTGGTCTTCTGCTGTAGCCCATCCTCCTCAAGGTTCGACATGTTGTACATTCAGAGATGCTCTTCTGCATACCTCGGTTGTAACAAGTGGTTATTTGAGTTACTGTTGCCGTTCTATCAGCTTGAACTAGTTTGGCCATTTTTCTCTGATATTTGGCATCAACAAGGCATTTGCGCCCACAGAGCTGCCGCTCACTGGATATTTTCTTTTTCTAACCATTCTCTGTAAACCTTATAGATGGTTGTGCGTGAAAATCACAGTAGATCAACAGTTTCTGAAATACTCAGACCAGCCCATCTGGCCCCAACAACCATGCTCAGGTCTTCTGAGCTCTATTTTGTGTCTGCAATGTTGCTCCCTTGATCCTTTTTGCCTCGTATACACCACTTAAAACACTCAACACATTTCTAAATTTGCCTTGTATTCAGTCTTTTTGATGCTGTTCAGCCAGGGATGTACAACTTCTTGCTTGCATCTGCATCTTTGCAAGAATTCTGAGGAAGTGGTGAGGTACCGGGAGGATGAAGGTTTTAAAAAGGATACTGATGTTGAGAGAAGAGTGATGTTTGTTGTCTGTCGCTAGGCGACCGTGACATCACATATGAAGGCAATGTAACGTGTCCCACCATGACAGTTGTCTTATTTAAATATTTCCCATGTTTGAGCAACATTAAACTGCCAAATAAAAATTATTCTGTATTTTACAAGACAATGCCAGCTTTAGCCCAGCCATAAATTCTCATGTTTTAGACATAAGATTTACAGACGTTATAGTACGACTTGGTGAACTTTAGGCTGAAGATGGCACCCATATGAGCCAGGTGTTATGTGGAATCTCATATAAACTTCATAACATGTTGATTGTTGGGTAACCAGGCAGAAAGATATTTCTGCATTGAGAAGTTTGCCCTCCAGGCAGACTTTTTTGTTGTCCATCTTTTTTGTTGACTGATGGTGTCAAAAATATTCTCATATTCTATTTTTATCTGTCAATTTTTAATTGATATTGACATGGGCTATTCTGTTGCATTTAATTTCTGTACAGTTTAATTAATATTCAACAAGTTGAATAGACAAGCCCATCACACATTAATCAAGCAGATGAAATTTCATGAGGCCATTACCACCCTGGAGACTAAGCAATATCCTCCTGAAATAAGGATCTTATATTCCTGTTTCTAGTGGAGGGTTTAGAAGAGAAACAAATTTTACCCACAGCACATTCAAAAACAGAACAATGGGCATCTACAGCTCTGTCCTCCACAGAGTGAAGATGGCCCTCAAAGAGCATGAGAATTTCAATGGGAATAGCATCCATAACAATCGTAAATTCCCTGGGGGGTAGATAGGAATTCAGAATATGACTTTAGGTACCTGCCAGAGTTAAGTAGTTGTTTTACAAAAATAATATTATTATTGAACCAATTAGGGAAAAACTGTGATTGATTTTTGTAAAGAATATTAAGGTTATTCCAGATGAGAAAGAATGTTTATAAAATTACAGACCAAGGAGCATCTGTTTGTGATAATTGGCTAGTTTTATGGGATTTTTTTCTATATTATAGTTAGACTTAAGTAAAAGTGAAATGCCTCCAAGTTTAAAAAATAAAAAATCTTGGTGACCTAAACTTTAAGTCAGGGTTCAATAAAAAATTATTGACCCAATTAATTTTAAATGTGTGATTTAGGGATGAGAAATCTAAACAGTTTAGGCCACCTCAGTCCATGTGGTTTACAAGCTCAGAATCTTTGATGTAATGTGTTTTATTCTTTCAAATAAATTTGTAGAGCATTTTATCAATAGTTTTACAGGTAGAGGTATTTGCAATTAATGCAAGTGCAGCATAAGTTAAAGTGGATATGCCTTCATCTTTTGATAACAGTATTCTTGCTCTTAAAGACCGATGTCTTCGAAGCCAGTGGTTTAATTTCTATTGCAATCTGATGCACAACAACCCTGCTTTGATTGACCGCTTGCAAGGGCTTCAGAGATGGGAAGGGCTCATAGCATCTCTCACTGCTTGCTGTAACTGTAGTACTATTATTGGTGGTTTCCCATTTTGTCTGTAAATTCTCTAGTATACCAGAGACGTTGCTTTGTTGCTAGTTGCTTTTTTGAAGAAAAAAAAAAAAAAAAGCTGTTAGAAGGGTCTGAAGAGTCATTAAATATATCGACGACAGCTGCTCCCATTTCACGCTGATGCCGAGTTCTGCTTCACTTTACAGTCGTCACTCCTGCAAAGTGATGGCTGTCACCAAAGGCAGACAGTGGGAATGGGTTGTTTCTAGACTAACTCTGTACCACCACATAATGGTAGATACTGTTATTTTTGCTATTTGGGTTTAGAATAAATACATATAGACCTGATCTCTGATCAGGACATAACACCCGATTCTGAGTGAGTCTGAAACTACGTAATGGTTCAATATCCGATCACATAATCGGATCAGGACATTCCTAGTTTATTGATGATAACATGACATGAAGAGAATAAGGTTTTAGTGATTGTTGCCCTACTTTACTTGGTTTGGAAACAACTGGTGAAATTTGTAATTTAAGTTAATTAATAGAGATTTGTGTATTCTTCCTTTTGTCGTATTATTTCTTCTAAGACAATGACAATAAAGATTTTATCATTATTTGTTAAAGTGTGAGTACAATAAAGTACTGAAGCAATCCAAGATCAGCCTCAGTTCCTATCTCCATCCTCACCCTGGACCACTCTAAGAGGAGCTCTGACAGGCGCTCAAGTATGAATTTAGTGACACCACCCTGAAATCAGTGTTTGTTGTAAAAATAGTGTTTCCTCCCCTTCAGCATAGTGTCAGTTTAATTCATGTTAGATTAAAAATAATTCCAAAAGCATGCCAATATCAATATGATGCAATATAATATCTCAAAGACATACGCCACCAATTCATATCCATATCGAGGGACAGAGGCTTTTTGTCAGTAGGGTCTGAAATTGTTCAGTCAAAGCAGAGAACATTTCAGCCTCTCTTAGCTGTTGGTTTCATTGTGTCACCTTTGTGACATTTGACTGTGGTTCTGTTGTTTCTCTGTCCTCTGACTTGTGCTGTAGTCCCTGTGACTAATAGCTGACCTGTGCACTCAGACTCATCCCTCCCAGACTGCATTCCTGTCCAGTGTGGACCTCCACACTCACTGTTCCTACCAGCTGATGCTTCCGGAGGCGCTGGCCATCGTTTGTGCTCCAAAACACAATGAGTATGTGTATGCTAACTCTTTGGACTTCATTTACTATGAGTCTTTTTAGCCTCCTCACTGACCCTAGTTGTGTATCTCAGTATGGGTGTGTTCAGACTCACTGGTGCGGGCATGTTGGAAGTTTCTGGATGCAGACAAAAAGGTTTCCATCCCCACTCCAAGGAGCCTCCTCTGTTCACGGTGAGAGAATCTCCTTGTTCCCTTCTTTATCTTGTTACATATGCTAAATATTTTCATTCTATGTCTCAGTAGGAGGAGCTTTTGTTTCACGGATTCCCAATTGCAGTCCTCCAGAGCTACTACTAGCCTGCAACTTTTAGTTGCATTCCTGTTCCAGCGCACTTCTCACCTGTCTCAGCAGAGGCCAGGATAGTAGCTCTTGAGGATTGTACTTGGGGACTTCAGTTTGTCAGCACGTTGTTGATAGATTTATTTCTTTAAATGCAAAATCAACACACTCATGAAAGAGTGCAATAGTAACATTACTCAAGCAAAAAAAAAAAAAAAGTACAGTGCAGTAAAACTACTCAGTTTATTTTATTATTATTTTTTATTTATTTTTTTTACAAAACGTTACTCAAGTAAATGTACAACCCACTATTGAACATAGATATCAACAGTGATGAGGATCGGTCTCTGAATCGGAGTTCATCATTTTGAGCTGGAAAAGGATGTCTTCTCCAGGTTAGGGAAGAGGTCCTACTACAACATGTGCTCATAACAAGCACATGTTGTTCAGCACTCTTATCTAAAGAACTTCAGACACCATAAAAGCTCACACAACTTGTTTTGGCGAAATTGTCCCACTTTCTTCACTTTTTTGCAACTACGCACTCATCAGACACACAGACACACATACATAGTGTGTGTTCCCCCAGATACTGAGGGAACTTTATCTGAGGGAACAGTATCTGATGGGGAAATGACAATCGACATAACGGCTTTCAGGGTTTTATTATTTTTTTAACGCATGCACTCTTAGTTCCAAAGAACCTAGCACCAATTAGAGGCGTGGTGAGGGCATTACACCTTTTCGATGTGTGACTGTGTAAACAAAGATGAATGTCTTCACGTAAATGGGTTAATAGAAATGGAACAAAAATTCCATTCTCGTTGGATCATTGTCATGTAAGCGGGGCCTTAGAGTAGATCCACCACTTCTCCACGCCAAGAGAAGCTAGTTGAGATGGTTCGGGTACCTGTTAGGATGCCTCCTGAACCCCTCCTTGTTCAGGTGCTTCAGGCACGTCCCTCCAAGAGGAAACCTAGAGAAGTCTTAGTCTCTCCAAGACACACTGGAGAGACTAAGTTTCTCGGCTGGCCTGGGAATGCATTGGATTCATCACAGGAGCTGGCCCAAGTGGTTGGGGAAAGAGAAGTCTGAGCCTCCCTAGTTAGGCCACAACCTTTGTAAGCCGATCCCAGATAAGTGGAAAAAAATGGATGGATGAATTTATATTTGTGCACATTTTCAAATCAGTTTTAATCCAAGTAGATTTAATGGAGTTTGACTAGCCTGCTGCCTTTCATAACTCTGGCCCCTCTGGTCTTCTCAGGTCTGTAAGCACGTAGTGGTCAGGGACTACAAGCTCAACCTGTTGGACCTCAGATGACAGAAGGAAAGCACTGCCCTTTTGTTTACTGCCATGCTTTTGTGCTAAAGAGGAAGCTGTAAACTCATTGCCTCAGCGTTTGTGTGAACATATCGGCTGCTCTCACAGTGGCATATCTCTGTTGTTCTGCTTCTTGTATGTGATGCAGTAGACTGGGTTTTCTGTACCTAAAAAAACATCAGAAGTCATCAGAAGATTGAGTGCCTTCACTTTGAAATGTACAGTACAAATTATGCTGCAACCCTATGGACTTTATATGAAAATGTATTTCCTGAATCTGCTGTGAAATGTTATTTTTTTCACTTGTGCTTTAAACACAATAGATGGGATTTTCTCCTTGAGTGGTGTTAGAAAAACACCAAAACTTTTCGAAAATACTGTGTGTGTTGTTTTTTTACTCTTCAATTGTTGATCCTCTGAAAGCTCAGAAACCTGCAGCTGAACTGTTCAGACTTTGCATCCATGTGAGACACGAGAACAGTCAAATTCATAACGGAAGATCATAAATACCGTATTTTCTGCACTATAAGGCGCATCGTATTACAAGGTGCGCCTCCAATGAATGACATATTGGAAAAACATTTTTCCTATATAAGGCGCACCGCATTATAGGGCGCATAGAATAGACGCTACAGTAGAGGCTGGGGTTACATTATGCATCCATTATCAGGAGCTGCGCTAAAGGGAATGTCAGCAAAACAGTCAGATAGGTCAGTCAAATTTTATTAATAGATTAAAAACCAGCGTTCTGACAACTCCGTAGCATCACACGATAAAACATATGACAGAAATAAGGCATTACAATTGGAAATAGTAACACAAATAGCAGCTGCATCTAATTAACCGAGCTTAACAGCTTAATGCTAAACGGCTAATGTTTAGCTCTCAACAATACAAGTAAACAACACCAAACGACCATAATATTCAACGGGACAAAGTACAAATGCAGCTCTT
>CAEFZY010012807.1:0-10077 GCA_903066815.1 Brachyrhaphis roseni
TTACCGAACCATCCGTGTCACTCCAAATCACTAAACGCAATAAAATCTCCGTCCTCAGTATCGCTTGTAAACAGCTCGGCTAACTTCTTCTACCTCTCTGAAGGTAGAATAACACAGGCCTAGAGCGCCCTCTTGCGGTTTAGTGTGAAAATAACGTGATATGATATAATGATGTGTAAATTTCCACACATAAGTCGCTCCGGAGTATAAGTCGCACCCCCGGCCAAACTATGAAAAAAACTGCGATTTATAGTCCGGAAAATACGGTAGTTTACTAGCTGAACTTTTTGCCACAAAATTAGTAATAAAAGAGAACCATGATTTTGGATCAACGATGTAATTTTTTAGGGTTCTCATGACAAACTGCTACTATTGAATGGTATATTGAGGCAGAGGATCAGTTCTTCATGGGTTAATTTAAATCACTTTGTCATTGAGTTAAGCTTTTTGTGCCCTGGTAATTGCTTTTTATGAGAATCACTCATTATGACAGCTCTTAAAGTCCAGTGCAGATGGAGTTGGACAATTGTTACTGGACACTGGGGTAGGTTGGTAAACCAAACAACTAAAAACAACGTACCTTATAACAACAGAGATCTAAGAGGTTTATAGTAACATATCATTGTGAGAACAATATCCAGGGTTTAAATAAAATTTATTTTACATGCTCATGAATTATATTTACTCTGAAAAATCACAAAGCAGTCCCCATATAAGTATCTGAACACATAAGGTCCAAGTGAGGCTTAGTGAGTAAAATGCATTTATTTATTTTAGCTTATTTTCTATCAGGTGGTAGTCTTTTATCTTGTACAGAAACCTACATCCTTTTTGTCAGTGGATGTCCCCACACTGACCAACAAGCAGATCTAGTCTTCTTCACATTTTTTTACTTAGAGAATGTGGCAGAAGCCTTCAGAGGATTACACAAGGTTTGACTCAGAGCACTGCACAAGAGGCCCTGGTGTCTACCTCTCACATCTGCAGGCCTCCTGTTAGCCCACAGGTCTTCATATCACCTGCTCTGAAGCAGCAAATTCCACCCACCAGTTATCCTAGTTGCCAAATAGTAGGTGGTGGAAAGCAAAACCGGCACAAGAAGTGAAACAACAGCTCAAACCCTGAGCAGTCTCACAGAGACAATAGAAGCATTAAAGTTTATGGATAAAGACAAGTATAGTATGGTTTGCAGTGATTTGTAAAATTACATTCAGAACAGTCGGGGATATTAATTCAACATGTATGCCCATGACATTTTGTTTTAATTTTCCAAAACACGGAAACGTGACTTTGAAAATCGAAAACTTAATACACTGTGATGTACACTTACTGGCTCCCTCTTTTGTCTTAAGGACATAAATTCAACATTGTTTTGGAAACATTTCTCTGAGATCATGCTCTGACATGTTGTTGATATGTAATTTATTTGGATTATGCTGCTGTAAGTAGTCATCAGAGAACAAGTACATTGTGGTCATAAATTAACAAATACTGTCAGTAATATAGTAATATAGCTATTTTGCTTTTGGTGGGAAGAGGATAAAATGTACATCTCCTCTTCAATGCAGCACCAGCAACAACTTTATTAATTAATAAAAGATGGGATGGGTTTAAACTTTGATGCTGTTTACAGCAATTGTGACTCTACGATCTGAGTATTGTTAATAAAATGGAGACAGGTTGGTGTAGGCAGAACTTTTCCAATCTTTTATTGTCCAGTTTTGATGAGCTTGTGTGGATTGTAGTGAAAGTTTCCACAGAAGTGACACTTAGTATCCATTCTAGGGTAGAGACAAGGGGTTATTTAATTAATGCTGCCTTTCTGTTGTTTCAAACCAATCTGTCTTTTCTCCCATGACCGGGGGAACACAACTATTCTATTTTCCTCATTCTGATGAACTTCAGCAATTCAACATATCTAGTTGTCAAAACAAAAAGTTACTAACATGTGTTTTCCAACTTAATTGTGTTAACAATCATTTGAACTGGTTTACTTAATGAAGTGGATGGTGAGTGCAGTCAGTTTGCTCCCTCATTTGAATACACTCAGTACTTTAGGCTACGATAAAAAAGTAATTAATTTATAAGACTCTGTATTAAAAAACTTTGTTCAAAGAAAAGGGTAACTGAATTACTCATCAAAAGAAAAAAATTACAAAACCATAAAAAATGTAAAACTGAGCTTCTCAACAGTTTCAAATACATTCTTGTGAAACTATTACATTTTGCTCTGGAACACATCATGTGGGACCAGGTTGCAGGGAAGACTTGCAGCCAAAGGGCCTATTGTGAATTAAGAGAAAGATGAAAAACACCACATATGAAAGAAAAACTCCTCTAAAAGTGTTCTGAGTGCCCCTAACACACAAGGAGGGAATGGCTTATTAATATAACCCACAGGCAAGTCACTTGTCAGAGCTGGATTCCCTTCTTTCAGTGCAACAACTCCATTTGTGATGCTGTATCCAATTACAGAAGGCAGACAGCCTTGTTGGGGGCAATGAGTTCCAGTCACCCCTGACCCTGCAGTCAATTTGTCTGAGGCTACATCTTAATTTGCAGCATCTTACAGCAAGTGTTGGGACCAGTGGGTATCCAAATTTATATCCACAAAATTTGTTAAGTTGTGCCTTATATTTTTGTCACATTAGAACAACAAATATCACAGTATTTTATTGTGATTTTCTGTAACGTAATTTTTAAACCAGGTGGAAAATTATAAACAGTTCTCTATTTTTTATGAATAAAAATCTCACAAGATTGTTTTGGATTTGTAATCAAATTTACTCTGGTGTACCTTAATAAAATCTAGTGCAATAAGCTGCATAAGCGTCTGTCTTTGTATAATTGAATCTCATTGTAACTATAAGGAAAGATGATAGAGTAGATGGATAGAGTTAAATACAGGGCAAGATTTCCAGGGGTATGAATACGTTTGTAGAGTAGGACTGGGCTTTTAGTGTGAAATAACAGAGGACATTCCTAATATCCTTCTAAAACTGGCAGCGGTTCAGCAGTGTACCTTCCAGCCTCTTTGAGGTAGGTGGAATATTACAAGGCTCTTTTTTTAATGTTCTCTCTAAATCCTGTGGGGAAATTACCCAAGCCCAGTCACCAGCATTTGTGAGAGATGGAAAGCCTTTCCAAAGGGATTATGATGCCCTAGACTTGCTCTTGCTCTCATTTCTTTTAAAGCCCAGGTATCAGTTATCCGTCAGACGAGCTCAGGTCTGTCTTGACAGGGGTGCACATGTCTCAGCTCACCCCTCGTCAGAGAGCGGATGAAATTCTATGTTATGACCCTTCTGACTCTGCTATTCACAGCTGTGAGGCAAAAGGATGACATAAGGGTGGCATTTGAAATGCACCTTTACAGTGGCCCGTTGGACCTTGTTACCACTACAAACCGACCTGAGAGAAGGCTTTATGGCCTATCACTATTGTGTCACATTTACAATTGGTCCTCAAAATGGGATTAACTTTCAAGCACACATCTGATGTAGACCTATTTGGGGGGTAAATTCTTTGGACTCTCTAGCTAAAGGAGATATTGTTGACTTTTCTTTCATAAAGATACAATACACCTTAGGAAACATCCTGTTTGAGTCCCCAAGGGTGTGAATTCAAACCGCTGTCAATAATGCTTGTTCCTCATCTGTGCAAGTGTATTTTTGGGTTATCACACCTCTCAGTCATACAAACTTACATACATTTTTTGCTTTACGTGTTTGCTTAAAAGGGGGTATTCAAAATCAACTTTTTTTATTATTATTATTATTTTTGTAACAATATTATTCCTTCATCAAAAACATACCTGGAGTATTGCCTTGATTCTTTCATCCATGATTGAAAAATCCTTGAATCTCCTGTGGCAACACTTGCACTCACAATGCAGCGCCTATAGTTCCATAAAGCTCCTCCTTGGAGCTGCTGTCTCCAGAAGAGCTTCTGCCTCACAGAGCACCTCTCTGCTGCTCCTCCACCAAACAGCTTCCAAGATTGTCTTGCAAAATGTAAAAAAAAAAAAAAAAAAGAAAATGCAAGTAACTGAATGAGAAGATGGAGTTGCAGGTCTTCTGGATAACAGCTATATAAGGTTGCCCACAAATGAACTCAAATTAGTTTCATCATTTGAAAAACTAAAAAAGAAAACTCACCAAAAGAAAATGTGAAACACTTTGACAACACAAAGTCGTTACAAAATAATATAAACATGTTGATAAGTATTATTTAACCTTTCTTCTTCACATAATAAAATGCAAAAACAGGAAACATTTGAAAGAAAAACATCAAAAACTCTTATCTTGTAAAAAGGAATACCAGTAGCTGGACAATATTAAAAGTAAAAAACACAATTTAATCAACAACAAAAGAACAAATCTTACACAATTCACTTAAAACTGTTTTTGTTTGTTTCAAAAGGGAGTTCACCAACATGCTATACATCAGCTGTTTTTGGGTGGGGGTCTTTGATTGTCTGCTGGCGAGACAGCAGGCTGTAGCAGAACATTTCTGTGTTAAAAATCTCCCTTTTGGACTAATACACAAGAAATATACTTAAAAATAACATTTTAACAATATCCTTATATACTCAGGAGCACCTGATGACTTTATATCTAAAATTATTATGGCTTATATTTAAAAAAAAATAATAATCTATACAGTATGTTCTTTGACACTCAAATGGGAAAGTCATTTTGTTGTAGTTTCTGCCATTTGACATAGAATGCTTAGAATTATGCTGTGATTCTTCCAAATAACTCCAAATGAAGTCTTTTGACTTGGAAATTGGGGGTGTGAGATAGCAGCGGGGGAGGGTAATCTTTGGAGAGAGGGTTGTAATTTTGTAAAGCGAGTCATCAAAGATAGTCATTTAATCCCAGATCTGTCCCAGACAGGAACAGAGAACTCTTTTGATCAGGAAATGAGGCCAGCAGTGGGCCTCCAGAAAAACACCAAATCCATCTTGGGGATTGGAGTCAATTCAGAGAATGAAAAAAAAAAGAAGACAAAATCAACAAAGTATCTGCCAAATGAAAAGTCTACTTTTTCTAATTAAATGAAATGTCTAGATGTTAGGTGATTGCTGTCACAGACAGTGTCTTACAGAAGTATTCATGTCCTATGAACATTTTCACATTTTGTCACAATGTAACCACTAACATTAATGGACTTTATTAAGATTTTATGTGATAGAGAAACACAATCCATGCATTATTTGGTAGGCCATAATGTTCAAAGAAAATTAAACAAGGTTATAATAAATTCGTTTTTTTCAGTTTGAGCTTAGTCAGATACTGTAAATTAAAATTAATTAGTTAATTAGATTAGTTAATTAGATTAAATCTTGACACGATTTTGACTGGACGATTCTGACACATAAAACTGCTTTGATCTAAACTATTGGACTGTTACTTTGGATTCTTCAACCACTTAGAAGTTGCACGTTGTGTTGGTTTTTTCATAGAATCACTGTAAAATAGATTGACATTGTGGTTCTAATGTGACAAAATATAATAGTCCTGATTATTATAGCAGTGGACAGAATTTGAAGGATATTTTTATCTCTAGTTTTCAAAGTTAACTTTGTATTTATCCTCTGACTTACCGTCCTTGTAAGTATACAAACAATTGATATTTATGTTCCAGTGTTGTAATATCAATTATTTTTATGACTGTCTATGTTTTACACATAGAAATATGCCATCCAATGGCAGCTGTCTATTATTAAATAGAATGAGACAGAGAGAGAAAAAGAGAGAAAACTGCAGGTGGTTGGCGTTTAATATTTAAGGAGTTGGTGGATTTCAGCACCTGCCTGGCATACTGAAGACAAACTCAGTTTTCCTCTGCAGACCTGGCCTGTGGACCCTGTGGCCTCTGCAGCACCCTCCATCCCACACCACCCTCGATGCAGGCTCCCATCCACCCACTGCAAAGCCTGGTCTGCACCCAAACACTTCAGCTTCATGCCTTATTCATCTTCCATAACATGAACATCATAAGTAAGACGCTCTACTTTGCTGCCACTCCTTGGATTCTGAGATTAATGTAAATCCGGACAAACAAAGACGATTCAGCGGTGGGTGATAATGGACAGGTACTATTTGCATTGTAATACAAATTTATTAGATCTGTCTGTATGCGGGAGCAGCCTCGCTTCTTCAGCGGTGATGGGATGTTTTGTCTCTTTGGAAAATGATGCTTCCTCCAAGATGAGGGGTGGAGATAGATGTGTCTTTCTTCATCAAGGGAAATGTTTTGTCATGAGCCCCGCTCACTTCTTCCCTTTTTCTGACAAATCAGCTGCGGCGCTTTTAAAACCAACATTCGGAGGGGGAAGATATTCCACCAAGCTCCCTTAGGACTCCAAATTCTTAAGCCTCTTATTTTTGTCCTCTCCGAGGCTCTCAGCAGGGGATGGATGCAATGTTTTATGTTCAAAATGAAAAGAGCTGTCGCGAAGCATTCCTAATAGCGCTGGGACTGTGTTTGATTGCTTCGCTCTGATACGAGGGGCTGTTCTTGTATCTGTTTGGTGCCTATAACTTGCATCATAAATAATGCAGTCTCCACCCTGCCCACCCAAGAAACACCTAAACGAAGGGAGCCTGCACAGTAGATTTTCAGAATAAGAAAGGTTACCTCAAGGACCAGAATTGGGTAAAAGAAAGACAGAAGCCTCTGTCTATTGGAGGTGTTAACAAATATGTGTCTAGTTGCTGGTATGGTGTGTGTAAGTGTGTTGGTCTCAAGCTGCTTGTCTGCATATGCCACAGTTCAGGTGGGTGGAATAAATAAAGGCGCAATGAATATAAGGGGTAGCATAGATGGAAAACACCAAACCATATAGGTAGACACACAAGCTTGTAAAATACAGTAGCTCCCATCTCCAAAAATATCATGTCTTTGGGTGTGGGAAAGAGGAGACTGGCAGAGAAAGAAATGTGCAATGACATCTATCTCACACATAAAAGTGCTCTCACGCTGTGCTCCAGAAAACCTGTGGCTGTGACATTCCATCAATCGAAAATCTGCCTTCCCTCAACTTTTAATCACCCACTTTCTGATGAAATACTTTCACTGGAAGCAAGTTGCAGCTGTTAATATGGGAAGAAAAGACAAACCAACTTCTCTCCAGGCTGCTACTATGCCACCTGCTATAAGGACAATACTATATGTGGTTTGCAGGTAAAATAAATAAACCGTTTGAAACATTCAAAGGGTAATTATTGAAAGAATCCTACAAATAATCTTTCAACAACTATACAAGTTAAAGGTGTTAGGAAGTTGCTGCTGGGATTGAAAAAAGTTAAGGGGGCATTTTGAATTCTCGATCAACAAAAAAATAGAAAGATGCATTTTAGCAGGAAAATCAACTCTAGTTCATTTCTAACATAAATAAAATATAAAATAAGCCCCTTCTTCAGTTAGACTGACACCCACAACAAAGAGATGCAAACTAAGGCAAACGTTCACTTTCAACGAGTGTAGTCTCAAGGTTGTTTGACACCTTTATGGCACCCTTTTTTATACTTTAGTCTTGCGCAATGTTTAGCAGGTATTGCCTGCTGCTAATGGGATCCGTAGCCAAACTCCAGCTTCTAGTAGTTTACCTGAGAACTGTTAGGAAATGGCCAAAACCCTTTGTTTCATTAATAGTCTCAAATCTGTATGCTGCAGCTGACTTTTTAAATCCCACAGTGGATTTTCAATTAGGTGCTAGACACAAATATGAGGCCACTGTTGTATCTTCTGTGACTTTTTTGTAAACCCAGCCTTGGTGGAATTCGAGTAATGCTTATTATCCTGTTTGAAAGTCCAGTAACTTCCAAGTCACAGACAGCAGGACATTTTCTGCCAGGATTGCTTGATACTTGATTGAATTCAACTTTTCCAACACATGCTGCTGTGGAAAACAAAGCAGTGCCACCGCAGAAGCCACTGTCGTGTTTCACTGTTGGTATGGTTGTTGATTTAACTGTTTAGAATGTTCTATCTAAGCTGTGCATTTTGTCTATTGAAAGCACCTGAGCAATTTTGAATTTTGCCAATAAACTTAATTAGCATAATTTTAGATGCAACTGGAGTTGTGTGGTAGACAGATTCTTCTACCTGAACTGTGGATCTCTGCACCATCTGTAGTCTGGTTCACTGACTAAAACTCTCCCTGTCTGGCCTGTCTCACAGTCTTTCATTTATCAAATGAGTGTTGCTTCAACTGGAATTTATTTAGTTGTACCAGTTTAAAGGATGCTGTACACATCATACTTAATACACTATCAATTACGTCAGTTTTGCATTATTTTTTGTCTAGCAGATAAATCACCAATGAAACACAATAAAGTTTGGCGTTTTAGAACAATAAAGGGTGAAGAGTTGTGAACACTTTTGCACTGGCAAAGTCCTTCCAGTGAGAGGCATGTTATTGTTTGAGCTTGCTGGGGTTTTTCAAATATGAGATTGTGGATTCAGTACAAGCAGCAAGCGTCCCTGTGGTTCTTAACCTCCCAGCGCATTAACCTGATAAAATTAAATTAGACACGGTTCAGTGAGCCCTAAGTCAAACCTTTATAAGCATAAATCAAGTCAGTGATTTTTATTTTTATGCTAATGCCAAACTATCGAGTCAACGCACTTCAAAACACCTTAACATTAGAAGGTGGACTTTTCATCATCAAATAATACCTTCAATCAGAACTAGATTAGGTAGAGGTCAGGGACAACCTTGTTGGCTGCCAATGGTCCACTTAGGAAATAATGAACCGCTCACAACAAGACAGACACAAATGGCATGATGAATGAGAAGTACAGGCAGCAGAGACTTAATTGATAGTCAGATGACGAGAAAGATGGGACACAAGAAAACACCAATCAATTAATACCGCTCGCAAGACTGCACCCACACAGCTCTGCCAGTAAAACAGAGTGATGCTTGTTGTCCTGGAGAAAGAAAAAATAATGACTGACTGCTTTGGATTTAATTAGTGACAGTGGCAAGATTTGGTCTGTCCTAAGCTGTGTTAACATGTGCCCAGTTCTGGCTGGCTGCACTCTGGCAAATGTCTCCACATTTCCTCCACAAGTCATATTTAGCTGTACTGTTCACTATAAAATAATCCAATTTATAGATAATTGATTCTGGGATACAGTCCATCTCAACTCGCCTTCTGGGAAGTATGCTACTGGTCACACAACCGAAAAGCTCCAAGACAAACATTTCCAGCCAAGAAAAGATTAGATTGGCCTGAAAAGGGCTGCTGATCTTCCTTCCCAATTTGTATTAAAGGCAGCAGGCAACACAATCTTCAGGTCATCCTGTCAAAGGTGTCGACACAGGTTTTTCATATGTACATGCACAGGTGGTTAGTAACTCGTTACATTTGCTCAGTTTCGTTAACCTAAGTAAGATTTTGAAGAAAATGCACTTATGTGATAAGATTTATTGCATAGCATGTTTTGCTTGAGAAATATTATCACTACTCTTACTTGAGTAAAAATATCCACCACGATTGACTTCACTGAATGAGGAACAAATGTATTTTATCCAAAAGTAAAACAGACAAAGCTAGGGATGCCCCAATCAGGTCTTTTGCTGCCGATTTCGATACTGATCACCCATGAAGCTGATCTCTGCCGATCACCGATCTTTACCAATCGCCTGGATTGACTCTTATTTTTCACGTTATAAATGATACCATGCGATCTGGCAAAATTAAAAAATGATCTGGTAATAAATTCACCTAATTAACGTAAACATGCAACATACTTGCAGGCACAATACAGCAGCTACTCAGTCAAAAGAACAACTAAAAAAACCTGCAACAAATTAAACAACATTTAACAGTAAGGTTCTCGGTAGCCTAAATTATACATGAGTCAAATAAGTCTCACAACACTGCCTACATCAGGGGTGCTCATAAGGTCGATCGCGATCTACCGGTCGATCGCGGGAAGGTTTTGAGTCGATCGCGGCAGCAGGTGACAAACTGAAGGCCACCAGGACGCTGAGACCAGAACTTCCTCTTCTGACAGGCTTATCAAAATATTCACAAAGATTCTAAACGTTTGTAGCTT
>CAEFZY010012811.1:0-58451 GCA_903066815.1 Brachyrhaphis roseni
TGTGGCGAGCGGGCTGCGATGCTGGAAACTGCGTGAGACCTTTTGCGGTGGCGGGCGGCCGGCGGTGCTGGAACCCCCGCGGTGGCTGATAGGCCGGAGCGGCGCTTGGCTGCGAGGGCCGCACGAGGCTGCTTGCAGCTTTAATTCAACTTATAATTCTAATTCTCATTAATTTTACAATATAATTGTTTTTTTTACATAGCATTGGAGTGGATGGAGATGTTTTCTACAGCCAACTTATTTTCAATTTTCAGCAGAGAATTGCTGAAAATTCTCTGCAAATAACCACAGTCAAAAATATCAAAAATATCTGAGACCATTACCGAACTCTGGAACCGCAAGTGTTGAAAAGAGCATAGTTTAGATTAAAACTATGTAAAGTTTGAATCTAAAGTTTGTACTCCCAAACTCCAAATACATTCAAAAATATACAAAACTGCAGAAATGAAAGGGGTGTACTTTCTTTATTAAGCAAAGGTATTTGTATGTTCTTGTAGCAGTTTTATATTTGAAGGAGATATTTACATGTAAAAAAAAAAAAAGAAAAGAAAAACTGAATTATTCAGTCAAGTAGAGACTGGAACATTCAGGGTTTCAAAAACACAAAAGCTTACCAAGTATTTTAGGTTCCATTTCTAGTACAAATATCTTAGTTTTGTCTTATTTCAAGTCTACTAACTTAGAAGTGACTATTTAACAAAAATGTAGGAGCTAGTTTTAAGCCGATAATTCCTTAATATTGATGAAAAGAGCATCAATGTGAAAAGAGCACTTCACTTCATAACTGGCTCCTTTTCATCAGTATAAAAGTCGATGAAGTCATCAAACATTTGGATAACCAAGAAACATGTTTTAAGCTAAAATCTTACAGGAAAACAATGAAAACGGACACTTTCTTTTGTTGATGTTAAACAAATCAAATGTAAAATGTCTCCTTTATAGCTCATTTTGAAAATATTGCTTTTATAAATATAAAAAGATTTAAAAAAAAACATACAACAAAAGCAGTCATTTTACCCTTAAAGCTTTTCATTTCATCATACTCTTAATATTGCAGCATTTACATCATTAGAGTTTTTAAAAAATCACAAAGGAATAACTCTGGGCAACATTTTATGGCATATCCACAAAATTATTTAGCTTGTTTTCTAAACTGTCCACACTCACATAAGTCTTGTTGCCTTCATTCGTAATGAACAGAAACACACTGCCTGACTCCACTCACTACGCATGTTCAGAAACAGCACAGATATCTTTTGATGTGTTTTCCTGCTGCGCCGGCACATTTCAGAGCCTCTTTTTATCCTCCTGCCGTTTAAATAGTGTGGTCAGTGAGTGACGGTTTGTCCTCCCCTGCCGCTGCTGGCAGCGGTCCGTCCTGCTCTCCCCTGCTTTAGATGCACAACCAGACCAACTCCAGCACATTCCTCCCTCTTCCTCTGTCTGTCATTCAACTCTGTGCTGACTTGGCACTCCTCCCCGGAGAGCGGAGAGACATCAACAGATCTGCGGAGGAGATCTGGTCGTTCAGGCTTCCCTTTCTCTCTCTTTGTCAGCTTTTCTTTCTGCCCGTGTGGAGGTGTGCATGTGTGTGTGTGTGTGAGAGGCCGGTTGGTGTGAAAGCAGCCAGGCGGTGGCTCTTGGCCCCTTATTTTACTATAACAGGCTTGTTTCTGGGACCAGAATCCTGCTGCTGCTGGGACCAGGCAGCATCAGCACCAGTGTTTGCTAATTGCTGCTGGTTAGTCTGAAGGAACTGAGCAGAGGAGTCACAGTTGAATTTGTTTGCTTGTCAACCGTTGCGAATAAGATATTCAGTAATATCATTTTATGAAAGTAAGTAGAGATTTGAGTTTCACGACTGATCAGACTGATAATTAACAGAATTATCCTCAGTTGTTCAGTCATGTGTCGTTTGGCTGTTGGGTTTAGAAAACAAGTCTTCCTTCTGAAGACTTGTTTTCAGGAGGAAAACAAGTCCTGCATGGTGTCTGCCACGGTTGTGCTGTTCACCACATCACCTGTGGACCAGCAGCAGCTGTACACTAGATTGATCACCTTAGACCATGATGCATTGCCAGTACTGACATTTGTTACAAGAAGGGGGATTTCTGTGCTACTGAAAATGTCTGGTGAGGATGAGACCTACCAGCTCTCCTCTGCACTGATTCACTCTGCAAAGATACAGTAATGGACGCACACCGCCTTGTGAAAGTGTTCACACCCCAACAACTTTTCACTTTTTGTCAGACATACAGTATATGTGAGTATTCAGTTTCCTGTCGTTCTTCACCAATCAGCTGCTACTTTAACTATAAACCTTTGATTAAATCTCACTTTGCTCTGTCATTGTTTTGTGTTTAGTGTATTTTTGATCTCTTACATTGTGTTTTCTTCCCTCTCTTGTCATCTCTTCTCATATCCAGCAGTCAGGCTTCCCAGTATTTAAGCTCTTCATTTTATTTCAGTTACTGCTGGATACGACTGTTGTCTTCTCTATTTTCTGTGATATTTTACAGCCTCTCCAAGCCCATCAGTCATGTCATGATGGAGAGGTTTCATGAAAATCTTAAACAAGCAGAGATCATCAAGACAGACAGAAGTGAGGGCAAGCTGTAATGACATAACGACCAATTTAAGCTAACAAACGACACAAATCCCATCATCGCATCAGCAGTAAAGCAGACCTAAACGCTGCAAAATGTTAGTTACCCCAGCAGCTGCAGTTAGAGCAACAAAGTGCGGTGCACCTGTTTTGTTAGATTTACTATTATACTCTTCCTTACAGATATCACAGCATGGCAGCGGCGAGCCGTCTGCAAATTTAAATGAAATCTGATCCAGAGACCAGGAGCAGCGGGGGCTCTGATTGGCCAACTGTCTTTTTTTTTGTTGTTGTTTTTTTCTGTTTCATGCTGTTATTGCCTTCTGCTGCACATGAAAACAGGCAGCAAGATCAGCAGTGAGGCTCAGAGTGGATCTGCCACTGAGACGTCTTTAAATAGGCCGCACTAAGACACGGAGAGCTGGACATAGAGAGGCGGTTTGCAGGGTATTTATTATTGGTCAGTGCTTTACCGGCAGAAGACAGAAGACTTGATTAGAAACGGTAGACTCTCTCTAAACCGTTCTGTCACCGAGCTGCAGAGAGATGCTCCACTCTGCTTCTGACTATATCATCAGAGAAGGTGGTCGTGTCTCTCTCACACGCACACACCCATCCACACACACCCACCCCTGTTTTCTCAAATGTGAGGCACCCAGAAAACTGGGAAAAACTGAAACTAAAAACTGGGAAAAAAACCCCACCAATTTCATTTTTTGGTAAATATGTTAGTCAAAGTTATAAAGATTGCTTTAAATAAGAGTTTCAGAAGTTTTAAAATAGTAAACATTTGTTTGAATTGTCCACAGAGTAACTCTGAGGTGTTTCAGTGTGTGGGGGGTAAACTCACATTCATTGGTTATTCACACACTTTTGTTATTGGTTTCGTTCTATAACAAAATTTTCAGCCAAAACTTTTGGTCATGTGAAAGTAACATGTGGCTACTTAACTACTACTTAACTACTTAAGATTAATTACCATAGCTACGCAAAATTATACTCAGCTCTACATCATAATGTCACCTGGTTACTCTGAACCCATCCAAGCACTAAACAGACGCTTAGAAAAAGATGCTCCATAAGTTCCTCCAGTGGAACAGAAATAAAACTGAATTTATTATGTTCGGACCTGAACAGAAATGATCCAGAGTCAGCACACAGCTTCAGTTACTACAGCCGGAAACTAGAGAACCGACCTGAAATCTGGATGTAGAGATGAACTCTGACCTGAACCTTCAGAGTCACATAAAGTCAGTTACAAAGTTGGCCTTCTATCACCTGAAGAACATTTTCAGAATTAGAGGACTGATGTCTCAGCGAGATTAAGAGAGACTTATGTGTTTATGTTGAGCCAAACATGGAGAAGCAGCATTCAGCTTCTATGTGCCGCAGATCTGGAACAAACTTCCAAAAAACTGCAAAATAGCCGAAACACTGATTTCCTTTAAATCGAGGCGAAAAATTTGCATTTAAAGTTCCCTTTGATTAGCAGTAGATGAAACATTAATCAACATGTTTGATGTTTATTGCTTGATAATTTTGATGATGGCATTAGATAAAATGTCATGCTTATTGCATTATGTTTTGTAATTGATGACTGTATGTTTTTATGTTGTAAAGCACTTTTAACTTTAAAATAAAATACTTTTTTTTTTAACAAAATGCTTTGATACAGCAATAAAAACATCTAAGCAAACAATTACTGATGTGAAAGATATGAAAAAATGCCTTTATGAGACACTAAGAGCCCAGGAGCCCTGAAGGAAGGAGCAGCATTTGATTTTCTGACTTGTCGTGACTCCTGCATGTGTAAAATGTTAATTGGACGGGATTAAAGTTTAATGCGACACGTTGCCTTTGGAGTCTCCTGAAGCTCGCAGTTTGACAAGCAAACGTAGAAATGTGCCGCCGCTCAGAGAGACGCCATCGTTCAACAACTAGTAGCTGCTGTTGCCTGAACAAAAAAAAAAAGAAGAGGAAACGGTGTGTCTTCTTATCTGGTTGTGGGTGGTAAAATGACATGTTCCAAAAACAATATGTCAATTCAGCCGTGTGGATTGGCGGATTTCATGTCAACACGTTGGTAATGAAAAAACTCCCTGCTTCTCGCTGATATTTCAGATAAGAGGATTCTGTTCTGCGCTAGGTGGAAGTGGATCAACATCTGCTGAGCCACTCATGAAAATGTGAAAACGCATCTTGGCGGTTTTCCTTTTCTCTGATATCCTTTTTGAAATTGGCTGTAGCCGCTCGTTCGGCAGGCTCCTTTTGAATGACATGATCATGGGATGGAACTCTAATCATTTAGGCCCATATTTCAGTAATGAGCTTAAGCATTCGCCTATCTTCTTCTCTGCTGAATAAAGATTTCCCCAGCTAGCTCACCAGAGCGCTGTGGAGGTTTAAAGACAGAAATAAAAAAAATAATATAAGAAGAAATCAAAGGGGGATTTGAAACTCATTTGCATTGCACAATTGATTCCTCACATCTACCCTGTCCACAATGTCAGTCAGTCCCCCTTTTGAGTTTTAATTAAATCCCCGACTTAGCTCTGTTCGAAATTGTGATTTGAAGCTGCAGTCAATAGCAGCAAAGTGTCCAAAGATTGGGCTCCACTTCACTAAATCAATTCCAACAATGCGCTTCGAGGCCCCACGCCTCTGCAGAGGGAGTTGGCTCCACAATGGGCGTCAGAGGAGATAATATCTGCCTGCTTGTAGCAATCCCATCCCTCCTGAAGGGGAACACCTCACCAGAGGCCTATCGGTTATCCCTTCCTCCTGCCTTTCCTGATATCATCTCATTAGACCGGATCATAATGTGGTGCCGCTCATTGTGGATGGTAATTAAGATGGAATTATCCACTTTTTATTTATTTTTTTAACAAACGGACATTTTCCCGACCTATTGACGGCATGTTTCATTCTATACATTATAAAGATTGAATCTTGATTCATGTTTCTGCTGGTGGGTGCTCACCATTGATAGGCTTGTTACTAGATGCCACTTATCGCGTGACACACATGTCCTTTGCATGAGTCAGGAATATCGGTGGTAGGAAATTAACATAACGCAAAAAAATCTGAAAAAAAAAGGGCACTATTAATTGTCAACACTACGTCAATTAGGTTACGTTCACATTGCAGCCTGAAGTGACCCAATTCTGATTTCTTTGTCAAATCGGATTTATTTTTTTTTTGCTCTGGCCTTTCACGGTTCCAAATATATGTAAACTGCACATGATCTCCAGTGTGAATGGCAAATGACTTGAAAATGCCCTGCATGTGCATTAGAGGGCGCAATAACGTCACGCATAAAGAGCGTGCTTTTGTCAACCGCCATAAGAAAGGAGACATACTCAGTGTTTGCAGAAGTAAACGTGGATGCTAATAGTGGCGCCTATGTAATTATTTTAAAGTTGTCGTCCAACAGGAGCCAGCACATTAGCATCTTAATCCTCATTATGGTTCGACATGGTTGTTGTTTTTCTTCCAAGACGCAGAATAGTAACATATCAGTGAGATTCAGGTCGGATCAATGCGACTTGGCCGTTCAGATTCAGGTCACATTTGAAGAGGTCGGATACGTGTCGAATATCCAAGTGGTCTGGGTCGCATTCGAAAAAAATCTGACCTGTGTTGTTCAGACTGTCATAAAAAGATCAGATACAGTTCGTATTGTGGCAAAAAAAAAAAAAAAAAAAAAAATTTTTTTACTCAGTTATGCTAGCAGGCTAGCATAACTGAGGTACTAAACACGCTCAGAATCAGCACCTAAACATGGCGGAATGCATATTCATAGATGAAAAACACAAGTTGCCTCAAATTCTGTTACAAGATTGCCATGTGTGCTCATTGATAATAAATGACAGAACAAACTGCAGACATTTAGGTGTCGAATTCGATTAATTAAAAACTGATGGAATCCGATTAATTTAGAATTCTGCAGCTGCTGCCAACAAGCTGATAATTACCTTCAACTGGTAAAATCTGATGATGAAGCACAGGGGAGGAAAAACAAAGGTTTCCCTGAAAGAGCGGCGGGGTAAGCCGAGGCGGACGGGACCCGCCGAGGTCCCGGCGCCCCGCTTCCGCTCATTACGCCTCACCTCCGGCAGGCTCCTCCGCTGCATTTTTAATGAAATGGAGAGGAGAGCAACAGCTTTCATTTCACATCTCACACGCGAGTCATCTGTCAGAGCTGATAAGCTCCAATTTGGTGAGAGGTCAAGTGAAATATTAACAAGAGCCTCCAGCAACCCATCCCAATCAATTACAGTGTGATATATTCATAAATCAATGGCATGGAGCTGACAGCTGAAAACAGAGATGCTTCGTTCCAGCCTGACTGACATATTGGCCTTTGGCTTAAAGTACCAAGGTCCTTTTCTGTTTACTGTAAATCGTTCATGTGTATTAAGAGACTGAAGTTGCAATTCAGGGAATACACTGAGCAATTGGGAATCACTGTTTAGTTTTTAAGGTGTAATTTGTTTCCTCGAGAAGCGAACACCACGAGCGATTGCACCGTGTGAAATTTAGTGACCTCACAATAGATCAGAAAGCCTGTTTCTGCTGACTTCTTACAATCGTTCTGTCGAACAGTGAATCTTTTTGTTTTCTTTTTGATTGATGTATCTCAGGGGTTTCTCTAGGCGAGTCAGCCAGAGGTGAAGCTCAAAGACGGTGAAAACGATGTGTAGTGAAGTCGTCCTGCAGTTCTTGTGCCAGGATCTGGTTTAACAGGAGAATTGATCTGAAGTTAAGCTGGCTCCTCTTTTACCAACATAGCAGAGCGTTGTGCTAGGCTCCAAGATCTGAGCTAAAACGGTACAGGACCTGAGCACAGACTTGGAGCTGTCAGTTTACTATTCAGTCTGCGATTGAGACCTAAACTAAACTCTGGTGTCTTAGACTTTGGTTATGGAAATCTAAGCCACCATGTTGAAGCATAGTATGTTTTAAAATGCATCAGATAAAAAACTCATTAGTTTACTCAAAGAAGAAAATGTAAGATTCAGATGTTTAGTTAACGCTTAGCTAACTAAACTTAGCTAATAGTTTAGCTAAACTCTACCTGAAATGAAAATATACTTTAGTGTATAAATATACTTCTGCCTAACATGAAAGTAAAATAACTAACATTGGGATGTTTTGTAGAAGTTAACCTTAATTTATTGTTAAAATGTTGATTTAAAAAATTTACATTTAAAAAATAAGCTCATGAGCTGATTTCATATTTAGCGACATTTGCACAGCTGAAAGCTGCAGTATGTAACTTTTACAACTTTCATAACTTACATAATTGTTGAAACCACCACTATGTCATGACAGTGTGGTGGGAGACTGATAATCAAACTCCTCTGCCTTCTCCCAGTCCTCCCAGTGGTAACTAGAAACAACCAATCAGAACCAAGAGGCGGGTCATTAGCACATTGAGCAGCGCGTACATGAAGTCGATGGACAGCGCTGAGACACTCCTCCTGGCTCTGATTGGTTGTTTTTGTTTGGGAGCGGTGCATTTCTTCAGACGGCAATAGGTTATCTGTCTGATATTACACTGTCACAACATAGATGAATGATGTCGTCGTTCATAACTTCTCCTTCTGTTAGCTGATTGGTCAGATCATTGAAGGGAAATGAGAATGGACCTGAATTCAGCAGGAAGGCCATGGCTGGGCTGGGACTGCCCTGGTTTCTTAGTAGAAGAAGTTGTAAAGGTAAAAGGCCAGGTGAAGGTTTGGGAAATCTCTGCTGAGAATGTCAACTCAGAGTGGTAGATGGGTAGATTCTACAGCAGATTATCACACAAACTAGCCTTGACACATTGAATTCACCAGAATGTATTGTAATGAGCCTTCTGGCATTTGTTGCTAGTTTTACTGTAGTGTTTACCCTTTCTTAATGATAGATCAGTGTTTGCTCTATGTCTTAGGGAACTGAAAAAGTCAGCACTACTGAAACTGAAACACTAAAATGTATAACTATAATGAAACCTGGGTTTGTTGGGAGGAGTCAAAAGTTAACTTGCTCAGACGATGTTGATTACTTGGGCCTTAAACATCTTTTTGTCCTTGTATTATCCTTACAGCCACCCATTTCCTCTGAATCCCACCACGGGCCCTCTGTTCCCCCAAACTGAACACCTTCCTCTGCTTTGGAGCTTTTCATTTACCACATGGTTCCTCACACTGGGAGACTGGAGTGAGCTGGACATCCAGAATGTAATAAGAGAAGGAGGTAGAGGACTTATGCAAAGGGAGCCTTGAGTTTGACAAGTTCTAGTGTTCGCCCACCCGTCATGTTTGACAAGGGAAATGAACTGGAATTGCAGTTTTGTCACACAGTCACAGTTGGTAATTAGTTTCTGGCCTTTCAATTAAAATGTGGCAGGAGAGAGCCCAGGTAACGCTTAAGGCATTTGTCATAGCTGCAGCAGTGATTAAAGCCATTCAGTCAGGCTCATATGTTTTAATTCTGAGGGGGTTGAAGACATTTTTCAAACAAGGTGCAACTATGTCTGTTTGTGAGCTAATGTCTCTGTGGTATTTTGTTCTGATCTCTTTTTTATTCAAATGTCAGGAGCAACAAACAGAGCTCCCACCAGCTTCAACAGGCACCAATCTTTGATTCAGTTTTCTCTCAGGTTTACTTAAGATGTTTCAGATTGGAGTTGGATTGCTGCTCTGCTCTCCAGGCGTGTTTCCAGCCATCACTGGAGCGTGCCAGGAGCATTTACATTTACAAGAAGATTAAAAGTACACATGATTTAGCCGTCCACATTTTGTAATATTGTTGCGTTTAAAAGTGTTTTCAAAGCAATGCAGCAGAACCAGAAATAATTAGTCCACTTTTTTTTTAAATTACGCTACTTTTTTTGTTTTTGGTAAGTATGGCTGCCTTCACACTGCAGCCCGGAGTGACCCTTTTTTTTTTTTTTTTTTTTGTGCCGTAATACGACCTTCGTCTGATCTTTTCATGACAGTCTGAACAACACAAGTCAGATTTTTTTTTTTTATGCGACCCAGGCCACTTTGACACCCGATACATATCCGATCTTTTCAAATGTGACCTAAATCTGAACGTCCAGGTCGCTTTCATCCGACCTGAACGTCACTGATACTCGACAAATGTCACTATTGTGCGTCCTGATACGCGCAAGCAGGAAGAAAAATAACAACCACGGCGGACTATAACAAGGATTATGTTGTTAATATTCTGGTTCAGGTTGGAAAACAACTTCATAAGCTGTACTAAACCATTAGCATCCATGTTTACTTCCGCAAACACTCAGCAGTCTCTATATGTGTGACTTTATTGCGCCCTCTACTGCACAAGCAGGACACTTTCAGGTTGTTTGCCGTTCACACTGGAGATCACATACAGATCGCAGTGTGATCAGCCAAAGCAAAGAAAACCTGATTTGATAAAAAATCAGAATTGGGTCACTTCAGGCTGCAGTGTGAATGTAGTCTTAGTCTGTTCAGGATTTTCTTAAACTGTAAAACATCTTAATATAGAACATATTTTCCTCATGACTTTAAAAATCACGAAAAAAAGAAAATTGGAGGCTCCCCCACCCCAGCCACAGGGCTGCCATACCTGTGAGACAATAATGTCAAATTTATTATTGAAATATTATATGTTTTATACATTTTAAATATTAAAAGGCACAAACAACATTCAGCACAACTTAGTCAAATGTCATACAAACATCTGTCACAGCTTTCATATTGGGCTTTAAAGATAGATCCTTTGAACATGTTTTAATTTGTCATACTGGTACTAAACAAAATGAAAAATCAATTAGTTCAGCTTCAAAATGTTCTTTAAACCTCTCGGCGCAGACAGAAGATGTTCCAGGATTTGTTTATTTTTTCCTGGAAGCCTTAAGCTTCCTTTGAATCCAACAGCCTGACGGCGCGTCTATCGATGCCTGTCTGCGATGCCTGGGGATTCATTTTTAATCTGATGATCCTGCGATTTACAACTGGAAGGTTAGTGTAGGTGTGAGGCATTCAGTTGTGATGTTGTGGTAAAATGTAAGTTCCTGTCACCTTCATTTCAGACGTTGACAGTGGTACACTGGCTGGTTGGCTAATAACAACCTGCTGGCTTCAGACACATTCTGGGGTTTAGGATTGAAGGTACCACTACATGTTTATGTACAAGAGCTAAATATAAAAGCTGATAAGCCTGCAGCTTTTCGGTACAACCATCTGTGTCCATATTGACTGCTTACAAAGTTATCAAGCTTCCTGGAAGCCCCATCATCATAACAATAAATCTGCTTGTTTATATTTTGTTGTTGGTTTTGTGTTTTAAGCGGGAGAAATGAAGGCATCAAATTAGATACAGTTACCTTCTTAATCTAAGCACATTTTTGAGATTCCTTTAATTTTGAATTGTTCATAGTTTACAGTAGTACCGTGCAGTATGTTTTGGTCAGAACTCATTTCCAGAGAGCGTTAGAATGTATGAGTCTCTTAAATCATTCTTTGCTACCTTTCCTGTAGCTTCTAGTTCTTATTGGCAGATCCTTTTTTTAGGATCTACTTTGCTAGGGTTCCAAACAAGCTAAAAATGGAACACCGAAAGACGTCCTGCCAATCACAGTTTGGCTAGAGGGTTGAGTTGCAAGCTGACCTCATTGTGATAATCACACCCCGTGTTTTCAAAAACTCAGACGAGTGACTCATCGTCCTGCTAGCTTTGAGGTACATGACTATGCTCAAATTATCCAACGATGATGTGCAGACATTTTACGTACTTGTTGGCTGATAAGAAAATGTAAACAGTGCAAGAGATTGACCCAAAAATATCAATCTGTGTCGCATACAAATCACATCATGTCACTTTTCAGCCTGCCTTTGTATGACGATGATGACGGCATATTGAAGTAGAACTGAATCGCAATGGAAAATGGAAAAAAAAGGCTTCTGTAATCGAGTCCAGTAGAGCCGACTAGGTGCTAAAAGAAAACAGCTGTAAATGTACATCAATAACACGAAATGATGAAAAACAGAGCAAATTTAAAGAGACGTGTCAGTGGAAAACATCAAGAGTGGCAGATATTAGATCGACAATATCCACCGCCCTTAAAAAAATACTTTCTGCTATTTTAAAAGAAAACACTCACACACCAGATCTGTGAGCACACCAAAGATAGAGTATACGCCTTCTCGTTTCCCTCTCGCTTCCGTTCGCTGTTGCCCTTTCTGGGAAGCGCAGGAACCTGTCAATAACTGTCAGAGCCTGTCACTGTCAATCGGGCCTGGAAGGCTGTTTGGGCCTCTGGTGTAACAGGAGGATCTAACAGAAACAACCTAGAACTGACAGAGCTCCAGATCTATGCACTGTAATCACTGGGGAAGCCACCTCTCCTCTCCAACAGTGGACACATGTGCCGTGTAATTGCTTTTCATACTGTTCAACCTTTTAAAATTGATTACAGGCCGTGTAAGAGGCTTTGCTGAGAAGCATACAGGCAGGATGACGGAGCTGGGGCAGGAAAATTGCTCGACAACGTCATGCCACAATATGCGTACCTATCTGTAAACAATGTGGCCGACTCCTCTCTCATTCTGGGAGGCTGAGACTTCACCCTCTGACGTCTAAATCCCCTGTAGTCGGCTAACCACCTCGCAATATCCTGCTGCATCCGAGTCCTATTTATTCCAACCACTAATGTGAAATTTCTGTTTTGCAATACTGTACATGAACACTTCACTTTGCGCATCCCCTTCAGGGTTCCTGTCCAGCACACATGTGAGCAGAGCTCTTACTGTAGTCACATATAATCACCAGTCCATCCTGCCTCACTCAAGGTTATATTTTGGGAGCACAGAAACCTGTTTCAGCCAATCAGCATTAAATGGGTGGATGTCTAGGTGTGAAGATAACAATGGTGGGTTGGAAAGACATTAGCAGAGAAGCTTTCGTCATCTATACCAGTGAGGAGCTACACTGAAAGGCTTTTAGTGGCGGCTTCGTCACATTCCCAGCTCACTATGTGTAAGTAACACGAGTCGGATAAAACATCCAATAATATAAAATGCTGGGTTCAGGGGAAAGAGGGTAGGGAAAAAAATATTTGGGGGGAAAGTAAAAATCGGGGGTCAGGGTAAATTCTTTACTGTGAGTTAGGAATCTGTGACTAACATTGTGAGCAATGTTTGTTTTTCTGATGTGCTTAAAATTCATATCTTCTCTGTCGCTGTTTCTTTTACCCAACAAATACTCAAAATGCTGCAACATGGTGGTGTTTGCTTCTTCAATGCTTTTGTAAATCATTGCTGTTCCACCAACACTTCTTGTTAGCTGACTTAGTCAACAAAACAGGATAACTCAAGAACTGCTTCCTTTTTTACTTCAGAATAAGAGTCTCTATTAGAAACTACACTGTCTCTGAGGCTCATATTGATAACTTACATTTATTTTACAAGACATCCTTGATTGATAAAAGTTCTGTAGACAGATTTTATGAAAACTGAAAATGATAAAATTGTTTCAAACTTGCTATGGGAAAGGTTGTGCTCATGTTGTGTTCCTATTACTGTTGATGTGACAAAATTAAATATGTTTCTTGGGAACAAATGGAAATTTTATTGGGAACAACGTAATTGCAAAATTGTGTTGTTTTTTTAACATTAGCAGAATAGTAACAAAAGCACATTTGTAATGGAAACGCTGGTACTCTATAGTAAAAATTAAGAAAATATTAAGCATTTTCCTGTGAGAAAATGGATGCTTTGTGCTGCTGTGTGAAACCAAAAATGTCTTCACAACTGAACTCTGCTTGAATTAGAAAGTCCTGAATTGAATTTGTTTCTTCTCACAGTGTGCAGCAGCAGCAGTGAACATACGTTCATGGATGCTCAATAGCATGGAAGCCATTTTTAGAATCAGAATTACTGGACTTTTGGGATTCAAGTCAGGTTTACCTCAGAGTTAAAGTTGGGGTCATAGTGAATGTCTCTGAATTTATTCCTGTACGGTGTGTGTCTGTCTGCCTTGCCTTGAAGGCTTGTATTCACTGACGTCGGTGTCCTTTCAGTGATTCTGGCGACTCTCTTCTAGAGTTCACCCTGCGGTCTCTCGGCGCCGCGTGCAGAACCTTTTGCTGCTTTCTTATTCAGCCGCTCGTTTTCCTTGCGTGTCAAGGATCGCTCTGACATCTCCTCACTCCTTGCCTTTCAAATATTCGAGAACCGTTCCTGAAAAGCTGAGAGGGTCTTCACCACGCAGAGTCAAAACTCACACTGCTGGCGCTGCTCAGATTTGGCTCCCACCTTTCTTAACTCCTACGAAAATCCACAAGAAGTCCCCAGTGGTCTCGCGGATGCAAGAGATTTTGAAAGGACTTTGAGTCTGCAGCTGCTGTGTGAAATAGTAATGTTCTGCTCAGCCAGGAGGACCAGGAAGGAGGAGCAGAAAGTCCTGTCAGCTTTCACAATTTCTTTTTCTTTGTATTTCCACAACTTCTACAAGAGATGCTAAAGCAAGCTGAGAGTGAGCTGCCATCATGAAGGAGCAGTTTGGGAATTATTTGCCCGTGAGCCTGCAATTAGTTATTTATTTGTCTAAACCACTAATTAAAAAACACGTGAGTAGATATTTACAACTCTCTTGATGTAATTTAGTTGCACCAGATCATATACGACCACGATATTTCATAATTTATTATAGCATAAAGCACAACATATTAGCTGCGTTTCCATTACAAAATCACACATGAATAAGCTTGTTCACAATACAAATCATGAAAAATAATGACAGCGACAGAAGTAAACTGTTACAATAGATATATTCAGAACTTAACCATATTGCTATCGCTCATCATCTATCTGTCGGAGGAGTTGCCAGCATCTTATTCAGGCATGGGAGCAACAAGCCCCGCCTACTTAGGAGCAGCTACGTGTGCAGCGTTTAGGGGAAATTGTAGTATGTGATTTTACAGTAGAGTTATGGACTTGAAAAGTTGTAATGACACACATCTTGTTATAAACTTTGTGATGCTGCGAGAGATCTGATGGAGCCAGCTGAATATTGTCTGAAGGAAAAAAAAATCGTCCTCTTTCCACTTCCTGTTACCTTCGTTGTTTTTGCCAGTAGAAACATCCGGTTGTTGATCATGTGTTTCGATAAGCGCTTCCATTGCAGTTTTTCGAAATACATTTCACAAATACATTAGTCTGATTAATCGTTTCAGCCGTAATAAATGTAATGTAACATGTGAACAGTGCTTTGCTTAAGTCAAAATCTAATTTTATTTGTACAGCACATTTCTGCAACAAAAAACAAAAACAAGTTAAATTTATTTTAATGTAATAAATCAAGAAATACTTGGTCAAGAAAGTCAATCGGAAGAAAAATTATATAGCTGCTGTGATCATAGCACTAATGAATACCAAAAGTAAAGTTTAAAGGTAATCTTGATTTGGGGGGCTTAGTCTAGTTGACCTTTTGACCTTTAAACTTTCATTCATATCTTCTAAGCCAAAGCAGCACAAACGTAGTTGAGTTGATTGACACCAATTTTGTTTGATTTGAAGAAGGTAGGAGGGGCTAGTTGACCTTTCATGACCTCTGGAAACATTCATTAATATCATTAAAATGATAGCGGCACAAACAAAAGATTTTGCTGCACAAACTTGCGCAAACCAGCACAAACATCTGATTTGAAAAAGGTGGGGCGGGGGGATCAACTTCACTCAGGTTATTTTTGGTATGTTTGATACTTTTTGTCCCTGGTCAGGTTGGTCCAGTTTTTCAGTCAGTCCATCCTGTCTGCTGTGACAGCAGGGCTGGGAGACGGAGTAAACTTTTGGATTTCACATCAGCGACATCAAAGGCTCCTGAGCTCTCCAGGTCTCATAGCTGTTTGAACACTAGATGGAGGGACTCCGATTCAGCTGAGAAGCTCACTGTGATGTCGTATCTCTCTGCTACAGCTAAAAGGAACTATTAACGATATTACCCTCACAGAAGCTCAATCCAAAAAATATCCAAACTAATCCTTCAGATTAGGATTAGAATAAAGAATAGAAATGAAAAGAAAAATGAACTTTAGAAAGGTTTGCTTTTCTTTCTCTCTCTCTCTCTCTCTCTCTCTCTCTATTTGTAGATTGAATCCAGTGTGAGACTGCAGCTGGTGTTACTCTGAGCAATGTTTGAGGTAACCAAACTATAAAGATGTCAATGTGCAGCTGGAGGTAAAGATATGCAGTCTCAGGAAGTCTAAACTGAACCTTGGACACTTTTAGAGTTGATTCTTGTCTTAGACTAAATTTTATGAGAGGTGTGGAAAAGAGGAGTCTCCACTCTGACTTGGCTGTAGCTACAGCAAACAAAGCTGGTTTGTTGTTCTATAAGTATAAAAACAGCTTTCAAAATGGTTTCTTCTTCTTTTTGGTTTTTATTGGCAGTTGACAAGAAACATCTGTTATGTATGGAAGTGTCCGATTTACAAGTCAATTTATTTTCTTAATCATTTTTGACTTTCCTCTAATTCTCAACCAATCAAACTCCGGCTCCTGTCAGCTCACTTCCTGTGAAAGAGCTGGGTTTGAGGCTGGAACACAAGATGGCCGCCACAGAGGACGCACCCACATGGTAACAAACAAACATTTCAGCAGTATCTTGATACACAACAGAATGTTAATAATTACACACTCTGGGACTGAAATAGAACTTCTGCTTCTTAACAGACTCCCAAAAGTAAACACTGAAAAACAAAAAAAAAAAATGTTGTCTTTAGTTTTCAAGATTCTTTACTAAGTTAACTTGCAGGCAATATAGTAAAGAAGTACAAGTATAATCCATATGAACAAGCACCAAATATTGTTTGTGCTAAGCATTTTTCATTTGTCAATTAGAGCTGAGGCCTTTGGATGTGCCTTGATGAAACTTTTATCCAACTCTAATTATATTCTCCGGGCTAACACGGTGTTCTCTATTATACTGTCTAAAATCTAATTTGTGGAGGACGCCTTTGTATATTACGATACGGTGGATTAAGGGCATGAGTAAATGATTTTATGCAAAGCGGACAGAAGTTCAGGCCTTAAACTGTAGTGCCTCCTAGCTGTTTATTGAATCAGTTATAGATTCTGAAGCGAAACACAAAAGTTGGATGAATAATAAATTGATAGTGAGGTTCCCAACTCTCCCACCGCTCATTACCACAGACGTAGAGGGTTTGTACGGGTCGGCACTGTGGAAAAAGGTCATCCAAACTCATGTTACTGAAGCTTATGTGGAAATAAGGTCATTATTGAAAATGTCAGATGTTTTAATCGATGGAAGAGTTATGGATGCAACATGTTGGAATGACACAACTTTTTATAAACTGTGTGATGCTGTGAGATCTCTGGAGGATCCAGAGAAAAAGCCAGACCATCATTCTCCTACCACTTCCTGTTATTTTCTTAATTGTTTTCGCCACCAGTAACATCTGGCTATTGATCGCGTGACTTGTGTGATGTGAAAAAAGTGTTTCCGTTGCAGTTTTTCAAAATGCAAGTATTTTAATACTGTCAGAAAATCCCCACCCAATCCTAATGCAAGAAACATGAGTTATTTCTAAAATTGGCGCGTTTACTTATTTACGTAATTTCAATTCAACCATAGAATTCTAATTCTATGGTTAATGGAAAAGCAGCTATTGCTGAAATAAGGTAATGGCACAATATCCCATAATCTGATAGGAATCAATGTATCGCTTGTTTTGATTCGCCCGCTTCAGAATGATTAGTGTTTAGTGTTTAGAAGCAGAACAGTCTTGACGTGGTTGCGGTGCGACGGTGTGTGATGAAGGCCTCTTGGCGCCGCGGACAGAGCGGCTCTGCCGCGCCTCTCCGTCATCAAACGCCGTCCATGTCTCAAGCCTCTCTTGCATATCCAAAAAGGACGTGCAGTGCTTGTTGACCTGACATGTCTCTGAGAGACGGCGACTCTAAATCTGTTTTTGTTGAACACGGTCCCCTGGCTCGGAGGCATTGTCAGCCGTCCTGATACCCAGGTGCGTTTATCTGCTGCAGGTCTGACTCTGCTGCCAAGTCAGGTGGAAATCTGTGACAGGCAGCCAGCAGGGCGGAGGGAGCGCTTCAAAGGCAGCGTTAAAATTAACCAGCGTAATGAGGACATAAGTGACTTATAGGAGCCACAGTCATCTCCTTCATTAAGACCGATATTTATGAGCATCCATCACAGATAGAGCAGCAGGCTCCACGGCTACAGGGCTTATGGAGCGTGAATTGTCACCTTGTTCCAATTATCTGCTGCTTCTGAATGTGCCGAATGCCTAAGCAGTAAGAGAAAAGGACAGAGCACATCATTAACGGATGAAAGAAAGAAGCAAAGGCCGTGTCAGAGTTTTTTTTTTGTCCACCACAGCAGCAATTAGCTGATTAGAGCGTGGACGCTCAGTGGTTACGAAGGGGCTGGATGGAGGCGCATTTTAAGCCCCAGCTGTTGTCTTAGATATTGCTTTAAATGAGGGTAAGGTGTTCTTTCTGCAAAAGTGTGTTTTTACATTAATGTATAACAGTTTGAGTGGTTTTGTGAAGAGATTGTGATAAATCATTTCAAAGCTCCCCCCCCCACATTTTATGTGACTTTTATCCTGTACCAAAACAAGGTCATCTGTTAGGAGGAAATAAAATACATCAACCCAAAGAGCAGCAATAGCCCATTTCTCTAAGTGTGCACTCCTTTCAAGCTCCGTTCAGTTTTTTTTTTTCATGCATAATTTTGGCCATGTTTATGGAAATTCTGCATAAACTCTGGGCTATTTTGAGTGACTCGTCATTTTCCATATTTTTTTCTGTCTTGTTTAATATGCTTTTTGAGCCAAGTAATGTCATTACTTGTGAAAATGAAAGTTGAATATTTCTTTGGATGAAAATTGCTGCTGAAGCTAAAGTCAGCTGTGGAAAATGTGCTGTTTTTAAAAAAAATTATTTTAACTTAACTGAACTGCTTAAATAGCAAGACTGACAGCTGAAAAGAGCTGAACAACCTGGTTTTAGTATAAAAACACCTGTTGACAAGTAAAATACTACCAACATTCACACATTGAATCCATCTGCGTCCCTCCTGCATGTTTTTCTGCAAGGGACTTTCATTGCTAAAGATTTTTTTTTTAATTTGTAAACGTAATTTGCTTTCCATGGGCGTAACGGGTGGTTGGTTCACGGGAGTCAGGTATCCCACAGATCTAGGCCCTCTGACCCCGGCGCTTTTCTCAGCCCCTCCAACTGTAAAATCTGTTGTAAAGAAGGAAAGACAATTTAAAATTAACTTTACATCTTGTTATAATATTATTCCCGCATCACAAAAATACCTCAAGTGTTGCCTGAATTATTTCATACATGTTTGAGAAATCCTTTAATCTCCATGGCAACCATTCAGTTGTAAAGCACACCTGAGAGGACCTAGCTCCGCCTTCCAGATACAGTTCCTCCTCAGAGTTTCAGTTTCCAAGCTTCTACCTCACCCGCAACTCCTTGACTCAGTTCCTTCAGACTAGCCAGCAGAAATGAGCAAACACCTGGTGGAACTGCACATCTGGTGAGCTCATTATAGGAGCTGCTTCTCAGAGCAACGCTGGTAAAAAAAAAAAAAAAAAAATGTTTAAAGGTTAACAGAAGAGCCTTGTGATGACTTCCTGAAGGCGGAGTTTCAGGAAGAGCAGGAGTTTTTAAAGAGACAGTGGTCCAATTTCCAAGCTTTCAATTCTGAAGTCATAAACAGCATTTTTTTGACAACTGAAGGTAATTTAATTTTTTGATTGTGGTATAAAATATATAATACTGTCCCTTTAATATGCTGTAACGCTTTTCCAAACGGTGTTTAAACTTTTTTTCTTTGTTACAAACTACTGGTGAAAAACAGTCAGCTTATGCATTCATTGTTTTCTGTTTCCTCCAAGTGATTCCATCTCTGTAGCTATTAAATATGCACATATATGATAATATCTTCATATCAAGGCGAACATTCTAATAAATCATTGCAAATCAAAAGAAAGGCGACGTAAAATAATCATTTTCTTGGAAGCATAACATTGAAATTGCTACATAGAGATAATTAGGTCAAACCTGTAAATGCAGCTTATGGCATCACAGGTATCTTGATTTATCCCCAGAGGAATAGTCTGTCACACTGCAGCACCTGGAAAGCCCAGTTTATGAAATGATTGTGGTGAAAGGGAAGCAGCTCTGTAACAGAGAGCTGCAGAGGGCAGGTTTAGCTCTGCTGGAGCGAGAGTCGCTGACAGAAGGGAGCTGCCCTGAGACAGAGCGGGGCAGCAGCTGGACACAGAGCAGAGCGGGGTCAGGGAGCTGGGAGCAGGGGCCCGACTGAAGACCGGAGTCCAGAACCATGAGAGAGAGAGAGACGGACCGAGGCAGATTCAACCAAGAACCGAAATGCTGTGCTCTTTAATGTGGTTGGGAGTAAAAGGACGAGTTCATGTGGTTCAGTAACAACTGCAGGAGAACAATGACCATCTCAGCAGAGTGTCTGCTGGTTCAGAGGCTGGGGTCTTGCTCTCTGTGAAGCAGAAGACAGAACTAAGATGGTGGGATTGATCAGAGCAATGTGTTTACAAAAAGAATGTGGACGATGTCAGGAAAAATGTTTCTCCGTTCAGAATGTTCAGTGATAAGAAATGGAAAAGATTCAAACTGAAACAATTTTCTAGTTTTGCTATTAGTGGTTTTGTTTCCGAAACTGTGGCCTTTATGAGATTTTTGTCAATGTTGGTCTGCAACAGTTACAGTTCTAGGAACTATATTTTTCTTTAGTCCCATTAAATAAAGTTTTTAAAGAAACAGACGCCTTAATTTTTTTTTTTGTTGTGATAAATGTCTGCTTCAAGAAGTAAGTGGCTCTTTGGACCTTCCACAATGCTCTCAATACCTCTGCCTTGAAATTATTATCAATGAAAGTTTTGAATTATAAATTAATAACAAATGACGGTTTAAAGCACAGTCATTTGTGATGGTTCTTTATTTATTAATATCAATTTACTAAATATTAATAAATTAATATGTATTAATTTCATAATAAATGAATATTCCATGACAGAATCACACTAAAAATACCGGTGGTGTTGTTTTAGATCTTTTTTGATGTTGTTTGTAAGTTGGAAATTAGTACTTTCATTCATTTTCCATAACTTTCCACATCCCATAAAAGGAAAACAATCCATCTTATTTTCTGCAAAAGCTTACTGTTTGTCTTTATTTTAAAATCTACAAACTGAAATAAAATGGGGTGCTCTAAAAATGAAACCTCCTAAGGTAGACATTATCAAAACTTTACAAGTTGTCTTATATATTTGAAATTATATATGTATAAATATAATTTCAAATAAATAGCGAAACATGACGTCACTCAGAGCACAAAGCGAAGAATTAGACTGAATAGATTTGCCCTGATGGACTGGGCATGTCGTCACCGACACCCGATCTAGGATTTGTTTCATTATCGTAACCGATACAGATGTTAGTATCGGATTGGAGCATCTCTACTAGAGGCGTAACCCAGCTGCTGGTGGAGTAGATATTCACTCAGCATTGACACTTTTTTTAAAAATAAAATGGTGGTTTTTGGATTGTAACACTGTAACACTGCAGAATGTGAAAAAGGTCTCGCTCTGCTGCAGACATATTCTATTCGTAGCTAAACATAAGGGAACATAATTCTTAGGCATAGGAGGAAATACTCCGACGAATGAGTGACCAAGCACAAGTGCGAGAGTAGTAGGTCTTGAAATAAAACACACACATTAATATATGTCATCTTAAACAATAGGTTGGCATTTATCATGTTTTTCTGTGTAGTTCACAGTTTTTTTTTCTTTTTTGTCTGTGTGCTCTGACTTTAATTGAATATAAAACACCATCCAAACTGAGCTCTAATGAGAATCATATCTGCTGAAAACTGTGCAATATCTCTTCTCTAATCATGTGATGTTTTCTTTACTCTTATTGTAATCGGCCTCCTGAGCCTTCTGCCTTCCTGTTTAGTAGCTTATTTAAAAGTCAATTTAAAGCCCATTCTTTTCCTAAATTGCATTAGACGTAATTGCAGCAATTATTTATCCACACCACTTTAAAAGAACACTCTTTTTTTTCTTCAGGTTTGCCTCACTCAAACATCGCTCATGATGGGAAAGTTGGCGAAAAAATTGGGTGTTAATATGTGCAGCTGAAACATAATACATGATGAGCCTTACTGTACACTCAGCAGGTTTAAAAAAAAAAAAGAATACCTGCAAATTTATGGAGACACAGCAAAGTATGCAGACGGAGCTGCTCGGCAGTTTGGCTCCAGAACAACTTTTCAACAAACACCAGTGATGGAAGAGGCTTGGATTGCACATTGTTTTATGTTATAGTTTTAAAGCAACAAGGATTGCTATATAAAATCAATATTAGGCCTGTAACTAACAATTACTTTAGTAATCAATTATTCTTTTAGTTTGATAATTAATTGATCAGATGAATGAAATTTTCAAATTTTGCAAATTTTTCATTTCACTACTTAATTTTTATTATTTTTTTACATAACATTTGATATACATTATGAGACACAAATGACTCAATTACTTTTCTGAATAAGAAAACTAAAATGTTATTCCTTCAAAATTAATAGCTTTCTTTTAATGAGCACTTGATTATGTGTAGCAAAAGATGCTTAAAAAGAGATTTCTTCTTTCTTTATTTTGTTTTATTCCAGAATCTAAAGCAGGTGAAGCTAAAAATGCCACTGGCTGGAACATGTTTGCCAGTCAGGCTGCTCTGAGTGGATTATTTCAATAATCAAATAATTGCTATTAATTTGATTCATCGTTTTATATGCAATCTTGTATGTGTGTGTGTATGAATTCTTGTATTTGATAAAATGTAAGGCCCATTTCCCCAAGAAAGACTGCATTGTGAGAACTCGCTGCATCTTATGGGCTTCGAGCCACATAAGAACACATGCTATGTGTGTGTGGGGGTGTTTGTGTGTGTGTGTATATTACTACATATAGACGACCAGTTTCACAATATTTACCCACCCCTTCTTCATTTTTTTTCCTTTCACCATTCCTTCGGTATGCATAGAATTATTGAGTCTATTTTTTTTTGCCAATTTTGAAAATGACACCCCATGTCTCCATGTGTTTTACCAATATAAAAGTAGAAAATACTTCAGCATAATGTGTTAGAAGAAGACATCATGCAAATATATCAATAATAATAATAACAATAATAATAATAAAAACAGATAATAACAGCAGTATGAATAATAAAATGGATTATATTCAGTCTAAATATAGTGGCCATCCATCTGCCAGCAGGTAATGTCAGCATATTATTCCTGTTTGTTTATTTCATATCCTATTGGCGTGCGCCTCATCTCTACACCTGCATCCGTTCACTTATCCATATAACAAGGACAACATTGATAGAGAGCTATGGAAAGAGGTCAGATTCGATTTCAGGGGACAGAGTTGGATGTGATGTGGAGTGGGTGGTGCTGGGTGGGGGTTGGGGTGTGGTAATGACTTTCCTGGGCTTTTTACAGCACTGAATAGCTCAACTGGAGCCGCCTTGATGGGGTTAGGGCGCTGTTCTGAGAAGGAGCTCAAACGTCCTGTTCCTCATTGTTCCTGAACACAGCGCACCTCTGCTCCGGAGGAAGCAAGAACAGCACACCGTGGAAGGCAACGACTTGGCTTATAGATGAGGAACAAGAAGAAGAAGAAAACAACAATCCAAGTCGCTCTGCCTCACTCTTCAAGATCTGCCTGTTTCAAACCTGTGGTTAGACTGATGAGCTGCCATGATGATGAACAGTGGAGAACCGGGCTGTGCTTTTTGCTAACGTCAAACAAAAACAGTAACATGACATGAAGCTTCTTTAAAGCTGGAGTCCTGCTTGCTGCTGGCACAAAAGCCTGTTTGACTTTGAATTAGAATCCAGGCTGAGATGCGATGCATTCAGACTCCACTGCCACAATTTGGGTAATCAGCCTCCTCCTAATTCCTCTCCGCTTGTTCCTTTCTGATTTCATTTATCCGCAAGTAGCTGTGAGGGGAGCAGGTCTGCTAGAACAAGAAGAAGACGGGGGAATTATTCTGCTGTGCTTTGGCTTCTGATGAATAGAGAGCTGTCATTTGAGCTTTCTTTTGAAAATCCCCAGCATTTATTCTATACTTTTGTTAGCAAAAATTAAGCAAAACTAACAGCTTTTTTTTTGTTACTAAGTCGTTGTGCCAAACACAACAGCTCTTGTGTTTGGCAGACTGCCGGTTCCTGTTTTTAGCCTGATTGATTGACAGAGGTGCTGTGTGTTTGCAGGCGCCCCGGCCGGCCAGGCCGACACGTTGACCTCGGCGCAGGACACGCTGCCGCACTTCATCCAGGAGCCAGAGGACGCCTACATCGTGAAAAGCAATCCCATCAAGCTGCGCTGCCGAGCCACGCCCGCCTTACAGATCTTCTTCAAATGCAACGGGGAATGGGTGCACCAGAATGAACACACGTCCCAGGAGTACAAAGACCTCAACAGCGGTAAGATCTGTTTTTTATTGAATGAGAGCATAAACCATAAGGAAAACATGAAAGGAATTCACAGGAAATAAGGTGATGCATTATTTAAAGAGGTCACAGACTACTTCCTGTGACCAGTGTGGATACAGATTTGTTGCATATCATCAGTTTTGTAAAAGAATAGCCTTGAAATGTACCAATCCACATTTTTCCACTTCCGTTATCGATACAGATATCTATCTGCCGATACATGAAAACAGAGCTGAACTGATTTGAAACATTTCTTTTTCTAAAACAGACATAAAAGTTCTAAATTACAAATTTATTTTATGACTCTACTCATTTAAATACAAGCATCTCAAGCTTGGTCAAACATTTAATTAAATTTTTTTCAATATCAATATAGGTTTATCTCCAGTAGTGCTCGTGGGCGGAGCTCCGGGTTTGACTCTGAGCCTGAACTGGAAACATTATGTTTGACTTTCTGATCACTTTTAGATGATATACAGTATGTATATCTCCTGGTAAATATGTATTTAAATAAGGATCACCCATACCACAATTTTTAATAGTAAACATATTTAAAATTTTTGTCCTTTCTAGGAACAGTTTCACATTAGCTATTCAGATAAAATAATGAAATAAATGTTTTATTGTACTTGCTGGCTGTAATGGTGAACGGAAGCGTTTATTTGCAATTCTGTGAATTTCACAGCTAAGTTTCTCCCTCGCCTCCAAGGCATCGCTCTTTCTTTCCTCTCTGGTGAGAAGTTACTAGAATGCAGTCATTGACTCTAATAGCTTTAATGCAGCTTCTTTCCTCTAAGAAGGTACAGAATGAGAATTTCACTTAGCTGCAAAATTCGTCAGCTACTGGCCCAGGTCATTTACCAGCACAGAGGCCGCCAGCTTTCACTCGCTTTGATCAGCGCTCCTCCTTTACGCGCTGCGCTCAGACGACGTATCGATGCAGCGTTTCACTCTGAGGATAGACAAGTCGAGGTTCCGAATGTCGGATGGTTTAAGCCCTGATGCGGACGGACGGCAGCGGTGGCGGTAATCACAGCTCGTTCACATGTGCAGCTGGAGCTTAAGCTCCTGGCAGGCCGAGCTGAAGCTGGGAAATTCTGCAGGACGTCAGCACAATGAGAGCTGCTTTCCTACCAGCCGTCACTCAGAGAGATGCAGAGGGTTGGAGATTTGTTACCCCAGCAGTTTGTTCCGAGAACATCATGAAATTAGGACCTGTTAGAGTGACTGAACTGTTCACATCGCTGATTTAGAAGAACTAATGAGTTGTTTAAATCAAACAGGTGTGGCTCATATTGTTGAAGCACAGAGTTGGTTCAGAGTATTATGAGTTTAATTTATTTCATAAACAAATACTGTTATGCTTGGTTTGAGAATGATGAGGGATAAAGGCAAATCACAAATTTATTAAGTGTTGCTTTGACCCTTTAATGCATTTTAGAGAAATCGTTTAATCTCCCATGGCAACCATTCAGCTGTGCAAAACGCCAGGGTGGAGCCGAGCGCCGCCTTCAAGGACAAAGCTCCTCCTCAGAGCTTTCACCTGACAGAGTAGCCCTCCCATGTGATTTCCCCACTCAGCTCCTTCAGACTAGCCAGCAGCAATTAGCAAACACCTGGTGGAACTGAGCATCAGCAGATCTCATTATAGAAGCTACTTCTCTGTGCAAAGCTGGTAAAAACCAGAGTTAATAGAGGAGCCATGTTGTGATGACTTCCTGAATGTGAAAGAGCAAGAGTTTCTTAAAGGTACAGAGGCCCAATTTCAAGGCACTAAATAACAAAGTCAATTTTTTTTAAGTCATATTTGAAATATACAGCATTTTATAACGACTGAAGTTAACATAGTTGATGCTATTAAATGGCAAAATGTGACTAGAAGACATAATACTGCCCTTCTATGTGTTCTGCATCTGTTTTGACAAAAACAGAAGCAGATGCAAATCTATGTTTGCTATTCTTGTGTGTTGGCCTCTAGAAATCCTTCTAATAGCCCCAGATGTCCCCTGAGCCACACCTTGGACACTCCTGGTTCAGAACAATGATCATTCACTCTCATCCAGCCCAGACTGGACGGATGTTCTGCTCGTGTTTTTCCAAAGTAACGTTCATGATCAGCTAATGCTTCTGACTGTTGGTGTCTATTAGCTCTACGCTGCAGCTCATTGGTTCATGTTTAGCTGCAAATAATTGATACTAATGTATCATTTAATGCACAACAAGCATGCTTCTAATCTCTATGACTTTTTTTATTTTCTTTATTGTTGCCATGAATGCTAAACTAAAATCACAGCAGCCAGAGGAATCCAGGTTCACTTTTGGGCAGAATCCCATTGGGTATGAAAACTGGTTTGTTTATGGCTTATAAATATAGTTGTGGCTGTCTGATACGACCAACTGATGCCACAGTAAAAAAAAAATGAAAGAAATTTGTCAAAACTACGACAGGATATTATAGGGAAAAAAAAAAATCCTAGACATAAACAACAACTCTACATACGACTCAAGCCAGCAAAATATGCTACAAATACATGATTAAAATCTTCAATTTTCTTTTCTCTACCTCCCAACAATAAGGAAGTCAAAAAGCTTTCCGTTATTAAAGCTGTACGTCTTCAGTGAGGTTACGCTGAAATGAAAAGAAGAAGTCCTGACTTGTTTAAACCCTCCAGTGTCCTCATAAATCCAGACTTTTCCGCTGAGTAAATATCCATCCTTGTGCTGCAAACATTCAGATCCAGCTTAACTTTTGCATGTGAGGATGAACTTGTAGCTCACTGTCGTTGGATTTAATGCTGTGATTGATGCTGAGCACATCCAGCCCCGCCCACCCCGACCTTCAGTCTGTTCAACAATGTTGATGTTGAGTTACATCAACATTTCATTTCCCTTTGGGATTAATGAAATATTTCTGAATTTGAATTGAATTGAATTTTAATCTGAAACAGATAAAAAACAAAAAAGCCACAATGATGGAAATCCCTAGAGATGGAGATGGTGAAGTCTCTCTTTTGAATGTGAACTTTTAGCTTTGCTGGAGGAGGATGTTTATTTGTAGTTTTTTGTTATTTTGTTATAAGTTGCTGAATCAGAAATGTTCCTCTTCCTGTTGGATAGTTTGGATCATAATCAGACATAATTCCAGGTCAGAGTTTTTGTCTTCCATAAGATCAGTGTTTTTTTAATGTGAATTAAAATAATACATTAATATTTAATGTCCATAAGTCGATAATTATACTAATATTTATATAAATACATTGGTACTCTGCTTAGAACTTTGTCCCGCTGGATTCATGGGGCCTCAGGCAAATAAGCTACCAGCTAATGTCAGAGTTCCTATTAAACATGATATTGCTATGTTTTACCCTTTCATATGCGTTTCTGCTTCGGATTATGATGTATGAATGAAGCAGAGGCTTGCCACGGCAATTCTGCATCATTAGTTTTCACCACGTGGAGGCGTGTCGATTGGAGGATTGAGCTGTCAGCGTCCTGAAGGGATTTCTGGCCAACAACAAAGCCGATGTGACGCCTCGGCTGGAGGGCGCCGTGACTACAGGCAGCTGGAAAGCTGTCTGTCTCCTATTCATGAAGGTCCCTCCACAGGAAACGGCCTTTAATTACTTCTGGAAGTTCATTATGGTGTGACTGCTGTGCTGTGAAATTGTTGTGAGCTTGGTAATGGCAAAATGAGAAATTTGGAGCCGGAATTTTTGCTTGTTCCATGGGGCAGAGCACGAGGGGAGAAAAGTTTTGGCTCGTCGGTACGCGGCGGTTGGCTTATCCTTCCCACTTTGCTCGGCGTCCAGCAGGAGGGAGGCTAATCAGTGTGGATCTGACGGATGAGGGGTGAGACGCCGAACCAAACGGCCTCTGCCCGCAGGCTGAAGCTCTCTACTGATCTGTTAACAAAAGGACAAAGTCGACGCTAGAAATGTCCGCAAGCAAAATTTAAATACTTACAGACATTCCAGTTTAGTTTGAAAACTAAACTGGAATAAAAGCAGTCAGGATGGAGTTTTACTGACATGATTTCCTAGATTTCATGACTGACTGAATGGGCTGGTGTTGGTATCACGTACCACTGACCTGCATGGAGAATCAGGGGGCAGTTCTGATGAGGGCTGTGGCCCACTTCCCAGGGCGACAGTGAATACGGGGCACTATCATGGAAAGAATGTTCTGTGTTTTAATTTTTTGCAAGCGGACAGACAGAACTATCCATGCACCGTTGATGAATAATGACAGAAGAAGAAACTGTTTCTTGACATTGTGCGAAAAGAAAAGCAGCAGCAAAGAGCCATGGTGAAGGTGGAGACTTTGAAACAATCCCTCGCTCTTGTGCTAAACAAAGGCTTTCTCAACCACTGCAGAAACAGTAACTCTTCATCTCAAGACTGAGCACATCCACGTCCTTCACGTTCATACGGACAAACTGAGGGAAAATCATTTTCAGGAACCAATGCCTGCCTGAAGGAGCAGGATTCTGAACCGACATCAGTGTGAAAAGCTGCAGAGGCTCAGCAGCTGGTTGTTACTTTAACCTCAGGCTAGAGCTTGTGTTAAGTCTGGCAGCTCCCTGCGATGAATGACAGCGGGGCAAAGCTAACACTTGAAGCTGCTCTTCAAGCTAAATGTATATATATATATATATATATATATGGGTATATGGGGAGCCGTTTGGGAGCCGAAAGAGCCAGTTCTCCACACTAAAAAGAGCCATTAGAGCCGCATCTCGAAAAGGAGCCGAAAATCCCATCACTACCAACTATGGTAATAAATGAAAAGAACAACAGGCGTCAGGCAGGCTGAAATTTGATTGTGCTGCTTACCGTACATCAAAGACAACAATCTGATTGTGCAAAGCATGAGGCAAACAAGTAGAGACTTGAAATACCAACACCAAAACATTACACAACGGTGCAGCAAGAACATGCTGCTGTTGCAACCCTGCATCTCAGCGTCCTTACAAAGGCATATACGCAATAACGCTGGTGCATTTCTTAAATAACAGCTAGTGGCCTGTTGGGACATGGGCTCAAGAATAAGCGGAAGACGATTACAGCGAATCCGCTAAGGTCACAGTTTGAACCGCATTCCTATCTAGCTGATGGCAAAGGAGAGAAATGTGGCGTTGAGACACAAAAGAAACAACGGGGCAGGGCAGAGGGTGGGGTTGAAAGGGAGTGTAGGGGGATAGTCTCCTCCTCGCTGCTTTTAAGACTGATCAATACCAGGCTCTTGCAAGGCAGCAGACAAGGAGTTCGCTCCGGAATCACTTTCACTCATGCAGAGCTTCTGAGCCAACTTCAGGATGCTCAGCAGACAGAAAAACAGTGGGTTAAGCAGATGCATTACACCTGTTTCTGTGTATTATTTCTTGAGCCCAAGGCAGACGTGGGGATGGTATCAGACGGGACAGCACTTTTCAGTCAGAGACCAATCCACAGAGTCAGCGTGGGAGTGGAGAGTCACCTCTCTGACAACAAGAGTGAATCACGATGCAAATTGATGCACTTCCTGGGCCACCTAGCCCCCAGGATAAGAATCTGAAAGGCTGATGCAATGATCTGAACAGAGGAGTTATTGTTCACTGAGGCAATAATGCAAAGATAACAACAACAAACGCTTCTAAATCTGATAACAGTGAACCAAGGTGCTCAGGATGATCAGAACCAGTTTCAGAACTGGGTCAGTAGTTGAACTATTGCCTGCACTTCTGTGTCAACATTTACATTCCAGAGCGACAATGAGCACAAGTGGAGCTGCATACCAGTCATTACCCATTATGCAAGGTGACATGAACCCCTTTGGCCGCAGCGGGGGGTCAGTCAAAGCCGTAGTCATTTAGAGGAAGAGCTCCATTAACCAACCTAAACAGGAACTTCCAAACGCGACGTTAAGGAGGCTTCGGGTTAGCAAATATGTCTGACATGTGCAGTAGTCACAGGTATGTTTTATGGTTGGGGAAGTACTACTCCCCCCTTCTCCCCTTCCAACTGCAGAAGGGCAACTCAATAATCATGCAGTTAGCTTATCTTATTGAACCATGGTTAATAACTTTATTACACACTGCTTGGGCAGAACAGCGTGCTGTCGCATTGTGTGGTTGTGTCTCCAGAGCCATGATGTCTGCGTCATGCAAGGTTCCAGTATTTCAGAATGCCAAGGTTATTATGTAACTTAGGCATGCACAATTATCAGTGTGCATTATTTTAAGCAAGAGCCATGTTAAATGTGCACATCTAATGCAACTCGGTGCAAGGATGTCAGGTCGCGCCAGCGTTCTCACTGCAATCTGAGATCCCAGAGAGAAATAGAAAGACTGTCCTTGACCTGTTGTCACTATCAAGGTTTAGGAATGTTTTGAACAGATACAGTTTTATGTGCCTAAAATATTGCATCATTTTGTTCCAACAAATTGGAGTCATTTTTTTCTGAGACACCAAAGAGCATGTTCAAGTGCCTCCCTTCTCTCACATGTTGCTGTACACTGGCATCAGCTAGCGGAAAAAACGCTAATATACTTTTCTCTCTCACATACAACAAAAACAAATTAGGCCATTTGGAAATACTTCTGGCTATGTAAAACACACAGTGTTTAAGTTGAAAACAAAAACAAGAATACCTGCACCTTTAAAACCTGTTTGAGTAGCCTGATAGTCAAGGAAATTACCAGGCAAATACCAGCCTGTTATATTTGTGTTATTCTAAAAATAGCAGAACTGCAAAACAGCATAATATTTTGCATATAAAGCAGTTGAGAACTGCTGCTAAATTTAACAACTGATTGGTCTGCATTGTTTCTTTGATCGAAGATGTGCCTAAACATATTGCTAACAGAATAGAACATTGTTATAACAAATAATCTCAAGTCTTAGGTTGCGTGGGCATTTTCACTGTGATCAGCAAAACAAATAGAAAACACAGGACCAACCCATGAGATATATTGTTACAGATGGGGCACTGTGAAAGGCTGAAGACACAAAAAAGTCTAAAAAAAAAACAAAAAACTGGTCACTCAGGTTATCCCTACCAGACTCCAGTTCCTCAGTGTAACTCTCAAGGACATGCACTTTGAAAAGACAAAACAAACAAAAAAAACCTTCACACTAAACTAAGTGCTATTGGTGTTTAAATGTGAGATCAGAGCAGCTCCAGCCCAGGAGGAGAGACTTCCAAGCTTGTAATTGCCAGCAGGCGCAGGCTGTGACAGGACATGGAATTTGTGGACATGAGCTGTGTGCCTGCGGGTCTTGTTCATGGTGCTAAACTCTGCTCTCCCACACAGAGGCAAACTGCAGCTCAGGAGGGGGTAGCTTTAATGTGTGTCTATGGAATGCATGATGATGATGATGATGATATAAACAGCACAAGATTGGCCACAAGAAAGTGACCAATCTGCAGCTCAACAAGCTCATCCCCTGCTTAGTCACCGAATCCTTTTTTTATGCCTTATGAATTAGACTGACCTCAGTAGTAGTGTTTTTTTTGTTTGTTTTTTTTGCACATAAAGATCTTTAAAATCTTAGCGTTATAAGTAATCTACAAAATAATAATAATAATAAAACCAAATCGTGTTGATGTGAATCAAACTGCTTAATCTCAACCCAAAGACTTTGAACAGGTAGAAAGCTGAAGTTTCAAGAAAGTTACTCGGTCATAAAAAAATACTTCCTGCACAGTTTTAGCTGAGAACAAAAAACAACCCAAAAGCCCAGATGTGTGTGTTTCTGAATGAGAAACGGGAATTTAACGCGTTACAAAGCACTTCTGTCGAGATAAAACAAGCAGCTCAGACTCTTTAACCAGCAAGCCCATGAGAAAACTAGCAACAGAAACATTGAAAAATGCTCGGCTGGAAACACAATGAAACATGAAGGGATCCGAGCCGCTTTACGCACCTCATTGTTCGGCCAGAGTGGAGCTCCTCTCCTCGAAGGCAACTTCGGATGACTTCAGCGGTGAAGCCCGGTGTTTACAGAGTCACAGCGATGAAATAAAAACTACACCGTCCAAAAGCGGAGAGGAGGAGGGGGTGGGGGAAAACAGCTAACATCTAAAGCCGCAAACAGGGTAGTGGGATAAAGGAGCACACCTCGACGATTTCCTGGTTCTGTGGAGCGGGGGAGGAGGAGGAGGAGGAAGAGGTGGAGGAAGACGAGGGGGTAGATACAGTAGTGAAGCGGGCTTGTCAACTCCAATAACTCTCCCACAGTGGGTTTCTACGAGGAAAGAAAAAGAAGTGAAGCTGAGAAAATAGCGGCTGCCCAGAAAGCTTCACTTCCTCTTCTCCTACTTTCAGGTGTTTTTATGTGTGCAGCTGCGCTAAGAAAGGTTGAAATGATATACCTCCGCGGGGCTCTTTTTTCGTTCAGTCCGCGGAGCTGTCGGGTCACGGCCCTGCCATGCGAATTCACAGGAGTCTGGCCCAACCCGCCAGCTTCAAAGTAATCCCAGGACGCATTCAAGTGTGCTTCGTAAAATTCCTTTTCACGAATCACGAATTTAAACTGGGCTTTAGTTAGTTTGGTAGATCTGAGTCATCTTTAAAATCAATTTGATGTTCTAATGCAGGTTCAGCTAACTAAACTAGAATGCCAGCAATTCAAATAAAAAAAAGTGAAACTCATATAGATTTATTACATATGTGTATGTGTACCTTCTGTATGACTTGCATCTAAAAAAACCCCCACGTTTTTCAGAAAATAAGAATATTACGTAAAGCCAGTGAATATATTTTTAATACAGAAAAGATAGCCTAGTATATTCAAGGAAAAATCTCTGAGTGTTGCCCTCCACAATCAGGGTAAATTTCTATAAGAATCTTAGATGCTTGAGTTTTAATGTGACTTTTCCATCTTTAGTGATGATTCAAGGAACCAAATCATCTGATGGTTTTGGTTCCATGTACTTTAGGAAGTCCTAAGTCACCACAGCCATCTACCAGGAATTTGCAGAACCAATGCTTTCCTCCACTAAACTTTATAGCAATGCTGATTTCATTTTCTAGCTGGCCTTTGTTTGTCCACACTACCAAAACTACAAATACTTGTTTTAAAGGCAATGGCATCACTGTGCCTGACTTTAACTCCACAGAAAATTGAATCGGCCAGGGGCACAGTTAGGCCTCTTGCAAAAAGCAATAAATCAATTTATTGCATGATAAATTAAAACAAGCTCAATATTTTCCATTTGCTTGATTTATTGTGTTTCTCATTTCTCTCTCTCTTTCTACAAAACTGAATGACAAAAGTCTCGAGTCTGGTGCACTGGTCTTAACTAGAACTAGCCCTTTTTTGGAAGGACAGTTTTGTTTACAGAGCCTTCATAATTCGTTTTATTTGTTGTTTTGTTTATTTATTTTGGACATTTAAAATGTCTTCCTGTTCCAGTGTTAAATGCTCATTAGAAATTAAAGTTAAATGATCTTTGCGAATGTGTGCTTTCATTATTATGCCATTACTATTATATTACTTAAAAATGATATCAAAACAACACTGTAATCGTTTATCTTCCAGCAAAATTTGTTATTGTGACATGCCTAGATACCATATCTGAAAAGAGCTGAAGACCATTCTAAAGTTGTATTTGCATTTGTTAACTTGACTTACGAGACAATTCTAGTGGTCTCTCCAGGGCCCACTATTGGTTTTGGGGATTTGAGTAGCTGGTTGATTTGCTTATGTCTTGTGCTGTGCATAATACAGTGTTTTAAAATGAGAGAAATAATATCTTCCATATAAAAATCTAAAAACAGCACAGTTTCTATTCTGTGTTATTCTTTATGTTTTCCAACCTTGATGACATATAACATTTTCGGTTTAGCATAGATGCTGTCAGGATTTCTAGAATTTATGGTGAAATTAGTCTTCTGCATACAATAATAGCAACTATTGGTCAGCACAGTTTTAAATTTGATAGTATAAGTCTGTTGCTTCAATGAGAAAATGGACGTTAAAAAAGTTATATTTATGTACCTTCACCTCACACTGAGTCAACTATAGTTGTGTCGACCATCCTTACTTGCTGTAAATAATAATGTTACTTTATTACAAGTGCCCTTAAACTAATGGCACAAGCAAAGTATCTACATTCTCAATTCTCACAATTCCTTCACGAATGGGCACCTCATATTCCAATAGCACATGAAGGCATCATTACATGAGAGGCTGGGACATTATAAACCCTGCACATCACCCTACTGGCTGTTTGTGTAACTTCAAGTTTATCTTCTGTGGCTCTTAAATATTCCACAGAAATGCTATCTGGTAGGAATAGTTGTCGAATAAAAACATGATCTCAATTTGACATATAAAATAAGAAAATTAAAAGGCTTTTAAATATGTAAAGTTATGTTAAAAACAGATGTCAGTAATGAATAAAATAGTATTCCTCTCATGACCCAGTCCTCAGTGCTGAGACAATGCCTGATGTTAATTGAAGTGGAAAAGAGGATGTGAAAGGAGTGCATTACGTGTGTGGCATGTGCAAACAAACTGAAAGCCAATATGCCCAGTTTCACTACAGGCACACTCTAAGACATACAAGCTTAAGCAACTGCTGGTATTTTTTTTTTAAAGCTATGTGTCCCCTGTTAGCTGAGCCAAGAATTTCAAACAAACCCCCAGCCGTTGTGTGAGTCTCTGCTCTCATGTGTGGATGTGTTTGTGTGATTTGTGGTGGCCCAGACTCAACAAGTTGGTTCTCTTCCCAGAAAGTGGCCTGTAAAGAATCAGAAGCAGTCACACAGTAAGCTGAGGTTTCTCCTGAGCTCCTCCCTCTTTGCCACAGTTTTATTTCCACGACTTGACGTCAGTTGGTCAGTTTCGTCTGCAGGATGTGGAGGAATGTCAGCACATGATCAAAACTGGTACATTAAGAATTAATCAAAGCTTGGCTATTAAAGTTCACCTCTGTACCTTTATTGATCAGAATTTATTTTGGAAAGGCTGTTACAAACTACACTTTAATTTACATTAGAGAGAGAGTACAGTGCGTTCCCGAGCCAGTGTATTACCAAGGAAATACAGACAACTGAACCTCAATTAAAAAACAAAGCTCAGTCTGGATCTGCATTAATCAGCAAAAGCCCAGAAGAAAGTAAATAAGAGTTTTCCCTGACAGTACAGTTCCTTGCAAAAGTTTTAACAGCCCTTGAACTTTTCAAATTTCCAGATTCACAATTGGACTTTTACAGGACTATTTTAAAACATGAATAGGTTTTTGATCTACTGTGTCATTGTTTAAAATTTTTATTGAAGCTCTGGCTATACAGTATGTGTAGGAGACTTTGTCAGGATGCAAGATGTCATATTTTAAATCTTGCAGCTCCATACAGGGCTCTTCCATAATTGTTTTCTACTTGTACTTCAATCTGTCTCTGCTGAAGAAGACACTGTCCTCTCATTGCAAATATTTGATGTATCTTCTAGACAGCTTGTGGCAAATAGGACTTTTCCTTCCTACTCTTCAAAAATGGCACACCTGAGCTATGGATCTCTGCAGCTCTTCCAGAGCTCTGGGCTGCTTCACTGTTTAAAGCTCCCCTCATCCATAAACTGAAGCTAATATGCCCAGTTTCATTGGGCTACTCTAAGATAGACTTGTCGAGCCTTTCAGTTTTGCTGGCCAAATCTTGGTAGGTCTCAAGTAAGGCCATATTCTTTTTTATTTTCAGATCAAGCATAGTTCTGTAATCTGCAACTGAGACATTCAAAGCTTGGAACTTTTTTCTGTAGCCTAGTCTTTCTCCAAATCTCTGTACAACGAAAAACAGCAAAGAGGTAAGAGGTATTCCACCTAAGATCAATTAGCCAGGAGAGCAAATAAAAAAAGAAAGCGTTACTTTTCCTTCCTATGATTGTTGTGAAGGGGGTTAGTGTCGTTGAGCTCCGCACATTATTACATTTACATTCCAGTAGGTGGCACCACAGCCTAACAGAGCATGTTGAAGACTACACTGTGGTTAAATGTCTGGAAAATTAGAACAGCAAATTTAGAGCTAAATAAACAAATATTCATACTGGAAATCTGAAACTGTATTTCATCCATAAAACATTTTGAATGCAATAAAATAAATATTGACATGAAATGAATATTGACAAAAATTAGCCAAGTTACAGTATATTTGAGTATATACAGGTAAATACAGTACGAGTCAACAAATAACATTAATGAAGATTGAATACCATACCATAAATACTTTGGGGAATCTAGTGTGTATTTTTTGAAAAACTTCTTTAGGTTTAGAAGGCATGACCTGTATGACCAAAACCAAGTAATTTCACTGGGCAGATATGTTATTCTGAATTTTGAGACAAAAATTTAGATTTCTTATAAATAGAGGAAACGTACTGTTTATTTGACTGCAATATTGCTTGGTAACCGAATAGATACATTTAGTATTTCTATATTTAAAGCACATATCAACTGTACATAAATTTCAGTACTAAAATATGACTATTTAAATTTTTTTTTAAATAATTTTGGTTTTTGCTATAAATATGTATTCTCCTAAAAACAGGGATTTAATAGGCAAACATGGACCTTAGTTGATTATGTCTTTGGCCTGGTATATAATCAGTAATACAAAGTTAGTTGTTCAAACAGCCAGAAGAAGACTAGCAACAAGACAAGGACAGATGATCTGATTCTTGTTTCACCCTCTTTCTCAGGTGCAGGGGTGTTTGTTTGGAGACCAGGTCAGGGGGTTCATACCCCTGATCCCTGTCATTTACTTTGTTGCTCTGTGTCTGTGCACTTTATTGTGATGAATGAACACAGTGTTTGTGTTTACGGAACTGACACCTCCATCTCCCCCCGGCCCGTCCTCCTGGTCCGTCGGCCCCGACACCCGGACCATGGCCCTGCTTGAAAACAAACTGTGACGGCTGCTCCGGTTACAGGAGCCCGATCGATGCACTGCCGGGTGTCGCGTTGCTCGAAGGGATGAGTATCGCTGCATGGCCGATCGCTATCATAATCACACTTCCCCTCTGTTATCGCTTACCTACTGAATAAAACATCTGCCTTCCTGCCTGTGGATCACCCACCACCCCAAAATCTGGAGGGATGGCGGCTTCTTCTTTGAGTGTCTTTGAGATGAGTGAGGTAACTTGAGGCAAGTGGACAATGATACCCAACAAATTAGGTCCCCAAAGTTGTTTTTATCACCGGCATCTCCAAATAGACCCGACCAGCTTTCGACAGGGTTTGTCTCAGGATGCTGAAGCTTCACGTTTCATTGTTGAGATGTGTCATTTGACCCAAAACAACCTTTAGATATCCAGTTTTTGATAAAGTCACTCAAAAAGGTGCCTCTCATCGACTGAGCTCAGCCAACATTTGGACCGCATGCATAAAGCAGTGATACATTTAAATAAACGGATTTAAAACACAACTCTATCGTTGTTTGCACTTTTCTGAAGACCTGTTCCCTTTGTTTTTAAGTTTTGATTGTTTTGTTTCTCTGACTCTAAATTCTGTCAAATTCTCCCTCCTTCCTTAGTGTTAATTTTTCTTTTCCTTTTCATATTCCTGAACATTCATGTAGATAATTTGATCATGTGTTTATGGTTTTCAGTCGATATGCACCCTTTACTTTGATCTTGTTTCCATGTTTTGCATTATTGTGTTGCATCTGTTTTTTGGACTTGTGCTACAATAGCAGTAACACGGGCCCAGACGTTGTGCAACAAGGCATAGTCCATTTTATAGCATTTTCTCATAAAGAGCAGCAGACCTTTTAGGTGTTCTTGTGCTATTTTACGCAACTAAAGAACAGTGTTTTATCCCTTACGGATTTCCTCTATTTTGGGCATAGTTTTGATGATGGTTTTATTTCTTAAGAGGAAATATCTCTGCAAATCATTCAGGTGTGTGAAAAAGTATTTGCCCCTTTTGTTAAAGGATTTATTATCTATAGCAACTTATCCATGCAGGCTCCTGGGGCTGGTGCATGTCTTCAGCAGTCACTGGGTGAGAGACAGGGGACATCCTGGACAGGTCACCAGTCAAAGGCAGGGCAACACAGAGACAAACATAAAAACAAACATACACACACTCCTGAGGAAAATGCAGAGAGGCCAATTTACCTAATATACATATTTTTTGAAGGAAGTCGACCTACCTTCAGAGAGAACCCACACATGCATGGAGAGAACATACATACAACATGCAGCAAGATCCCAGCATGGGATTTCATCTCAGCATCTTCTTACTGTGAGGCAACAGTGTTAACATCTCCACCAGTATAAAGGCCATCTTTTGCAATAATTAATGTTTTCAGAAGGCTGAGTTTTGTTTCAGTGGTCACAATGTGGCCTGATTACTATTGATTACTAGATGTATGCCAGCTTGCTCCTCATCCTAGTATGGCTCCAGGAGGGTGTCTTGATCTCCCTAATTTGGTGAAGTTACAGCTACTACAAGCACCAAACACAGCAAACACAAGATCAGGATCAGTCGTTTCTTATAATCATCTCTACAGGTGGCAACTAGACATCTGATTAAGCTGAAGCTGGAAAGTGGCCCTGTCTGGACTAATGTGGGCACTATAAATGACTGAAATGAAATTCTTCCAGAGCGGTGGCTGGACTCAGCCTTATATACAAGTTAAAGAGGTCCATCATCAGGTAGAGCTGCTGTTTCTCCTAATTGGATTGAGATGATTTGACTGTCGGATGGGAATGCCTTCTCTACTTCTCTTTTTGCAGGTTTTCTAGACCCAATGCAGGAGAGCCCTCACTGAACCCAAAAATCTACTGGAAGAACTGCATATGAGCTATAGTCTCTCTGGAGAAAATTATGTCTGGGTTTCCCTCCTGGATCTGCTGCCACCTAATCTTTAATAATTGGAAGATGATGGATGGATGGCCTATTTTAAGACTTATTTTAAGCTAGTTTAGTGTGACCTAAAACCAGTCACACAACCAGTATCAGGTGTTCTGATATTCTCGTGGTTTACCTTCATTAAGTCTACATTCCAACAACATTTCTCTAAGGCAAATAGGCTTGAATCTCTTTTTTTAGCTGACTTAATGTTAAATGTGGAATGATAAATTTAATTCTAAAAGTACTCAGATTTTCTAGCTGGACACTTAAAAAACCCCAAAATTTTCCCACAAACTACTAAGTCCCAAAATGTTAAGCATTTTTTTCAGGATGTGTATTTCAGGATGCAAATCATTTTGCTCCATTTTTGTATAGTATATGGCATTAAAACAATTAATCCAGCATTAGTTCTCCAGTTCTATGAGTACGTTTGTTGATCGTAAATATCTTTTTTGTGGCTTCCGCAATACTTGTGAAAAATCCACATTACAGTCTCATATTTACCAATTTTCCTTGGGCAGCATATGCAACAACTTGTTTCCCGGCTCATGCTACATGATCTCCTAAAATGCCAAAGACTTGCCGTGAGCATAACTTCAACAGACAGTCATGTGGGTTCAATGCGTTTGAATCTAGTGCTCAGAGTGGCTCTACTGATGCAGTCTTCCCCCTGGCAGGCCTCATCTGGATGCTGTAAATCAGCTAGGATATGTTGCTCACACACAAACACTCTACAGGTGCTAACCTCATGGACACCCCAGTAAAGTACAGGTCAAAGATCTGCAAAAAGCTGAAAAAAACTTAAGAGTAATGATGTAATTGTTAGAAGCAAATACACTGATTGTGGACACATATAGGTCCTAAATAAATGCCTCCAGATAAAACAGGGCCAACACAAAGACCAATTCAGCAATCAATGCTCAAAAGGTTTAAAATACACAAGTGCTTTATTTATTTACACTCAACCACTGAATCTGAGAGCACCAGAGCGTGGAGGTTAGACGCCAACTGCCAGAGGAGTAAAGCGACACTAGCTGTTGAGCTATTAGGCCAATTAACAAAGTGGTCAGAAGGGGCCGGGGTGGCAGAGGAACAGCCTGAAATGGAGAGATGAGGGTGTGAAGTGACAGTCAGCACATCTGGTCTCATCAATAATGCAGCGGGCCTTTAAACGGCAGTTTGTCGCATGTTGAGCGCTGCAGACTGAAATCAAGCCTGACACCCAAGATGCTGTCAGCGGAGAGAGGAAGAAAGCGGGTAAGAACCCTGGAGGGGAAAAAAATAACTTTTTGCTATTGTTTTAATGCATTCATGTGATGCTATGAACTCTGAAAGAGCAAGGTGAAACTTAACTTAAATAAACCCATATTGATGGAGAAAAAAGAGTCAACTAAAAAGATAAACACCAACAACTTCAGCATTTATCTATCATTTTTATTAACAAAATGAAAAAAATCTCTCTCTTGAGACAGTGTTGTCAACACAGGTTTTCTGTCTCAACAGCATCCACAACATCCAACATCAAAAAGGAAAAACAAAAAAGGTGAAAATATATCAAGCCCCTGCCTTCAAAATCTTCCTACAGGTGGAACCCTTTAAAGTTCATTTTCCTGTAATGAGAGGATTTCTCAAGACAACAATCACAGAGTCTCCTCTGAGGAACATTTTAGAAATGTAGCGGTCCTTATTGACGGGCTTTGACTTCTTCTTTCCCTTCCCGCTTTTGGGAACCTCCGTCCACATCTCTTTCACGTTCTCCAGAACCATGTTACAATGCCTAAAACGACAGAGTAGACGCAGAGTGTAAAGACATCCTCTTCAAAAATTAAGCAGGATCAAACAAAAAAACATTTTATTTTGCACTGCCACATCACAAATTTACCTAAACTCCAGCGAAGTATGTGAGGGTTTCAGAAGGTTATGGTGCTAAACTAAAAAATTCAATTCATAAAATCCCTACAGTTTAAAGCCTCTTTGCTGAGAGGGCAGAGAACGCAACAATGTCTGATGTTTTCTTCAGCTAAATAGCATGCTACCCTTCCCCCATCTGTTGCTGCACAATACTGATCAAACGGCAGAAGAAGGCTCCTACACCTACCATTACTTACAAGTAATACCAATAGGTATGAAAAACACAAAGAGCTATGGTGTAAAATTAAAGACGCACCACCCATGTACTAAAGCAACTGTAAGGTAGGAGCAGCATGTTAATTAGCACATTGAAGTTCCCACAGAAGCAGCTAGCCTCATTAATATACATGCTAATATCAAACGTGTACTCTTAAAAAAAAAGACAAATAAGCATGAGAAATACATATTCTGCACATTAAGCACTTCTAAAAAAAACCTAGAGATTAAATCAGGTTCCATAATCTTGTTTAACAAAGTCTTCAACAGTTATTTACTGGCAGCTTTTCCTCCTTTTTTAAATTGGTTTTATGTTTACAAGCTTTTTCTTCTCACTCAGACACTTTTATCCCTAGACTTCTGCAGTTCTTGCACAATCCTTAAACATTTTCAAGCAGACACAGTGTGTACCCTGGGGCCTGTTTTGTGAGTCACTGGGTACCTGTCAAAGGCTTTGACTCTTCCAAGCAATTTCTTGTTGTTGCGACAGTTGATGAGGACCTGAGTGTTGTTCTTCACTGACTGGGTGAGCACTGACAGTGGCCCGGTGTTGAACTCTTCCTCCTCACGTTTTTGGAGCTCCTCAGGGGTCATCTCCGATTTGGGCTTTGTTAACAGACTCCTGTAAAGGACAGCACACAGTAGTAGCTATTTCAGACCCACTGAGAAAACTTGGTATGGTCATGCTTCTCAGGTAGACCTTCAGAAAAAACTGATACACATGTAGATTTTATAATATCATAATATTCGTTCAGCATGTTTTTAAATGTGCCTAATGCCTAAACACCAAGATTAACTATTTTGGTAAAATAGAGCATACTTTAAAAGGCCCAGCATGGCCAAGTCAAAGTTGAAAAGTCAAACCACGGTCATGTGGTTGCAGGACATACGTTTTCACACACACCCTTCAAGGTCCACAAGACACACCGAGCAGAGTTCCTGTGAAACTCTCCTGTTGCAGTGTACGTTATGAAGTTTTGTCATAGGTGTGTCTTACAACAGTATAGTAAACACAGCAGTCATGGCAGAGAGCATCAACTATTATAAGTCTACAAACTCGGAGGTGGAGGAAATAATAACTGATGAGTTGAAACATTTAATTTTATTTCCTGTTAGCGAAAAACAACAGAAAAAGAACATAATGTGTCAGTGGGATGTTCGCCCGCTGTATCGGACCAGAAGATAGCTGGGGAAGTTCAGAGTTTTGATCCAACAGTTCCTCATGGCCTCAGAGAATTGCTCCTCAAGACTATCCATCCAGCTCTCTAGCTTAAAAAGAGGCTTCTGGAAGTTGAGTAGTTGGGCTGTTTTATATGTAAACACACGCATGACCAATCAAAAAGTAGTTTGGCATGCAGAGGGGACCAAAACGTTCACCAGGTGATGTGACAAGAAGTCACATGAGGCTGAAAACAAAATGACACAATTTTCAGTTATGTAACTGCAATAATCAGAACTGATTTCGGCACATCGCCCTGACCATGCTGGGCCCCTTGGCCCCAACAACAATTTAAAATGCTTTTATTCTCTTAGTTTTGGATCTAGAAAAAAGGACCTTGATATCATGCACCATTGATACACTGTCATTTGTCATTAGCATAGATCACTATAGGGCTGCACAATATCGAAGACAAAAAAATCCACATTTTCCTCTGTTCGCCAATGCAATGCTTCCACCTCTGCAACTTTTAGCATTCTGGGAACTATGCTCTGTGTTAGGGTTTGGTATCTGCTGCTGACGTGGAACTCTATCCAAATGGACGAATAAACAAATGTTAAGTATTATTTTCAAAATTCTCACCACTTACAATATTCGGAATATAACAGAGCAATTATTCCTAACAGTTCTCTATGATACTAATATTACAAAATCTGATATTGTGATGATATATTTATGAAATATCAGCAGCAATATTTGCCCATTTTCTTCTTTCCTCTCTTTCTCATGTGTGCTTCCATCACTAAGTTACCGTTTGCATTATGGGCAATGTCATTTGCGTCCAGTGTGAGCATCTGAATGATCTGATTTGATACAAGCACAGATGCTTAATTACAGTATTTAACTATATTGTATACTTTGAAACAGAATATGATCCCTTTTTGGCATAACTCTCTGAGTTGCTATTTATAAATTAAAACAATCTCAAATGAGCTGTAACAAACACGACTGACTGGCTATTAGAGTAAATTACCAAACACTTCATTTTCATCAAAGACCGTTTTTTGTACCTTACATTGTAAAAGAAAAATAGTTTATTTGGTTCACAACATTTCACGTGTTTTAATGTTAACTGAAAAAAAAATTACATTATCCCAGAAAATAGGCTTTATAAATGGCTATAAATGAGTCTATAAATGGCTATTTAAAAAAAAAAATCTCTTAATGGTCAACGTACACAAATTTTGTTTCTGACGGAATTTTATTTTTTAAGTTGCTTTTCTGTGTAAAGCAGTTTGTTTTAGCTTTTAAACCTAAAAAAGTGAACATGAATTCTCTGTCTCTTTCTAGCATTAACTGAGCTTACTACAGGTTGACTGAACCTTACTAACTTACATCGTTCCATTTAGATACATTTACTCTTTACCTTAATCTGAGCAAAAGATAATGAAATAAAATCCGTTGTACAAGATGAACCAATTTTATTTACAGTAATAGCTACGTAGATAAGATTTAGCTCACCCAACAACACAGCCAGCATTTAGGGGAGCTAACTAGCCTCTGTGCTGAAAAGGCTAACTTCATTAGCATTAGCCTAGCTGCAAGAAGTTATTACTCATAGCAAATGCGCTTAGAAAAACAATAGCATTTTACTAACGACGACTTGCTATAAACTATACTTACATTATTGATAGACTATAAAGTCAGTCTTTGTAATTAATACAGCGCTTATCTCCACCGGTAGCTTCGTAACGACAACGACACAGTCTGACTCGCGTGTTTGAAGTAACTTCCGGGTTAATAAATACGCGCTTGAAGCTGTTGGTATAACTACCGGGTTACAGCAGATGGCCTCTCATTCACGAACACAGAACTCTTTTTTTTTTAAATTTATTTATTTTTTTTTACTTTATTTCGTGCATTTCTCACTGAGTCCCGACAAATGTTTTTCAATTTTTCAATAATAATGTGGATGTTCTTCTTATATACTTGGGCTATTTTGAATTATTAAATAACAGGTGTTGCTTTTTTACACATTAATCGCATATATGATGAAACTAAATTGTTTTTCGACTGGTAACTCTCAAATGTACTTTACTACTACTACTGCTGCTACTACTACAAATAATATTTTTCATTGAAAATTATAACAGTGACTTCATTTATTGTAATTTATTCATTAATAAAAATCAGCCTTGAATTTAAGTACATTTATTTAGTGAAGAATGAATGTGAACGGAGAGAAAAGGAGGGGAAAAACAAATCACTGTTGTACATTTAATAAGGGTTGAACAAAAAGAAAGAAAAATCTTTGACCATTCTGTTTTGCATAGTCAGTGTCATTTGGCTCCTTTCTTATGCTTTCTTCTGTCATCATTTCACTAGTGTGTTTAGTAGCACAGCGTTGAAGGACTGGTTGAACTCATTATTTGGTAGCATACAATATTTTCAAGTGTAACTATACATATTTGATCAGTTGGATTGACCCTCACTGATTCTAAAGTTTGAATTCTGGTCTTGCATTTGCCACATGTTTACAGTGTTCCCTATGGCTTGTGACAAACCACAAAATGCCGTTTACAGTAATGGCTTTTTGAGAGTAATGTCTTTTTTTTTGCCACTGTGTAAAACACAGGGCTAATGTGTTGAGTGCACATCTAATAGTTGTCTGGTGGAAAAATTCTCCCATCTGAGCTGTCAAACTCTGCAACTCCTCCAGAGCCTCTTGGCTACTCTCTGATTACTACTGACCTCCTTTCCCAAAAGTTATTTAATTTTCAGATAATGGGTTGAGCAAATTCTCATTAGATGTTGAAAGCTTGGGATATTGCTTTAACCTTTCCCACAACTTTGTTCCTGACCTGTCCACTGTGCTCCTTGGTCCTCATGATGCTGTACACCAGTGTTTTCATACAAACCTCCAATATCGTCACAGAACAGCTGGATCTATGTTGAGGTTAAATTCCATGCAGGTGGTCTTTGTTAGTTTGAATACATCAGGTAGGACTGGATTTAATTTGTTAGTAAAATAGTGGGGAGGACTGAGTATATATTCATGGCAAATCTTCCCTGTACTTTATATTTATACACTTCTTTTGTTTCACAAAAAAAAAATCAACTGCTATTTGTTATTGCAATGTGAAACAACATCACAGTTTGAGTGGTATGAAGGCATTTGCAATGCACTCTATTGTGCCCCATCATGTTAATAATAATAAAAAAGATGTTCAGAATCAAAAGCTGAATTTCTCTATTTTCAGTGGGACATCATGAAACTGCAACAAAAGATGAATTTGACTTTAAGACATCTTTACAGAGGTGTTAATAAAATTGACAAGGATTTCTAAAGTAAAATGTAAAAAAACAAATCAGAGTTTGATGCTGATCTTTAGAGATAAACAAGAATTCATCCCAAACAGTGGGGGAAAATTGAAAACAATCCAGAGTGAAATAAATACGCAACTTTTGTATCACAACATACATTCAGAGAGATGACAGAAAATTAATTGATTTTATCTGTCAGAAGTTTACTTCTCTTATTCTCAAAAAGATTTCACATAAAAAAGACACTGTTAACTGTTTGTAGCTGGTCAATATGTCAAACAAAACTTCAGGCAATTTATTCTGTGACATTTACTTTAGATTTTATATTCTAAAGTCACTATGCAGATTTGTCTCAGATTGGTAGAAGACTTACAAGGTCTATTATTTAAGTATTAGCTTAGATTAATTTTTCGAGTGTGAGGACATGTTTCAGAATGAACCTTCTCTGCTTATGAACAACCCAGAGGAAATAAATAAGGATGATGGAGCAGCTAGGTTGATACTGCAATCCAAACAGTTAAGCCTTTGTTATGCTCTTTTACAGAGTAACAGGAAATCGTGAATGTGAGTGTGTCTGTTAGAGAGAGTGAGAGAAATGGGGATGTATGCTACGGTGAAGCAATGAGACACTAAGAGATTGGCTTTCTGGCAAGAGACAGACAGACGCCTATGGGTGCACAACCCACCCACCTTGTTCCAAAGGTTACACATCTACCTGAGGAAATCACTTACTGCAGATAAAGGCAGGCTGTGTGTTGCTGAGGGAGGTGAGTGTGTGGGATTGATTTTCAGGGTGCACGGTCCTATACCTTTATGAAGCGCACCAGAGCCAAGAGACTCAAATCTTAAGAAGTGGAGAGCTCAGCGTTACCTTACAGCTGATGGGACAGCAGCAGCTAATCTGGAAACACTTTTCAGCTGCCTAATTAAGAGAGCAACAAGCATTAAATCAGATGGGCCAGACAAAGATTTATTCAGCAGAACTATCAACATATGACACAACCTGGAAATCACGTAGGATTCATTTCAAAACTGGCTTTCTGCAGAAAAAGATGAAACATGATGAACTTTTTTTCAAGCATAGATTAAATATACAGAACCCTCACTGTCACAACATGCTTGCTCAGCTCAGGTGGGGCAGGGGGGGCTGCTGCAAAAATCAGTCTATTAACTAGACAACTTTTTACCAGTTGAAATTTCACAATGATCTCAATTTGGCTTCATTAGAACTGGGATGAAGCTGGAATCTATGTAATTGGAAGTATTGATTTGATTTGAATTTGAGTAGACTGAATTCTCAATGACTGCACCTTGGCCGTTTGCCCAGTTGCTTTGCAGCAAGAAAGTCCCGTATTTGAATCCCGACCAATGACTTCCTGCCCGTATTTGGGGATATGTGCAGAAAGTCCAAATACGTGCACACAACATGCACGCCCTACTTTTACATTTTTTATTTGTGCAACATTTTTGAACCGTGCATTTTTTTTAAATTAACCCTTATAAAAGACTGCAATAGAAGATTGAAGTAAGAGATTTTACCGTTTAAAAAAAAAAAAACACGTAAAAAACTTTTTCAATTAGAATGGAGCATATCCCCCTGCACCTTCCAGAGCGCAACATAAACATTTTTGCAGTTTTGATGTGCAAGAAGAACCAGAAACAACTTTCTAAAGTGTCTACAATTTGGTATCTCTGTCATTTTCAGTTCCCTGTCAGCACAGACATCAACACCAAGCTCTGTTCATGAAACAATAATTAGCTCAGTATTTATGTTTGTCAGGAGACCTGTTACAGGATTAGCAGAACCAGATCTTCTTCCATCTCCTTATGCAATTAAAACACCGCTTGACTCCCACCTCTGTCCTCCTCACTTCTTCCCCACCGCCACAATTACTCATACCTATAATGAAAATATTCACCTGCATCTATCTAGACAGCTAGTTTGCCAACAGTGAAGTTACCTGATCCAGACCCGTCTGCCTTAACCACAGAGCGACTGTGACTGACGGGCTGATGTCTTTCTGCATAAAAGAGCTTTTGTTTAAAGACGAGGCAGCCGTCCAGGGAGAGGTGCTCTAATCTGTTTCCCCAAAGATCTCATTTGTTTTTTTTTCCTGTGTATTAATTTGTGGAGGATGGGCGGCGGCGGAGGGAAGGTGAGGGAAAGTTTAACAGGCTGTGATGAAAGGACACAGCCAAATACTGATCAAGAAGATCTGCACCACTGGAAATGTCGTGTTTGATCACAGTCTCTTCACAGTTTCATCGACATCTAACTCTATAATAATAATAATAATAATAAAAATAATAATAGACAAACATTCCACTCACAGGCTGTTATTCATATATTATTTTATACGTGTAATTTAGTCCATCTGTTTCCCTTTTGCGGGCTCAAATCTCCAGAGTGAAACGCTTAATAACGGAGCCAAATAGGAACAATCAACAACAGCATAAGGTTTTAATGAGGAGGGAAGAAAACACAATTTAAAATGCATTATTTATCGTTTAATTACATGTAAAGTAATTAAACTAGGAATGTAATATAGTTTTTTTTAGTTGCAACAACGATGAAACCGAATAAGTGCAGCAAATGAACAATTTTAAATTTGATAATGTTCTTACAATCAGCAATCTTTAATTTTACAATTAGTTTGTGGCTCTTGTGGGCTAATTCAATTATTTTCTTTGAACTAAACATTTTTCTTGCTGCTTTGTAGTTTACATTTAGCCTGTGCTCCTTTAAAAAAAAGAATTTATACCTGAAATGTGTCGCTGAGCAGAAAGGAATCACTGGAAATGAACATTTTCCTTACTGATATCCCTTTTGCTCTTACTTGGCATCTGCACACCAAACGTGCGCACTAAACTTCGAACACACCCAAGGGAATGCGTGGGGAATAATAACACATAATAAACAATAACAACGTATGTTTCAGCTAGAAAGTGTAGCACTATTAGTTATTTTACTATTTTTTAGATAATTTCTCTGTCTCATTTATACTGTTATTAAATATAATTTTGCGCATTTGTTTGGAGATAAAGGTCTGCGTAATCAGTTACTCAGGCACAACTTAAGTACCAAGAGCCTGTTTTATTTACAACACATTGCCAGGCATTAATAATCTTCGAGTTGCATTTCCATCTTACATCTTACTATTTTTTGCAGGTTATTCGTTCATAGCAAAACTTTCAGCAGACATACACTTGTCAGTTTAGGTTGAGTTGGTCTTTTATTTCTTCGATTTCTGTTTTCATAAATGCTACATTAATGTTTGCTTCTTTTTTTTTGTTTCTTCCGACGTAGTCTCATTTTTTATATCCCAAAAGAAGGGCTTGAGCTCACTTGAGGACAGTAATTTGGAAAGTCAGTACAATATCCTCCCAGTTCTGAGTGCCCACTCTTGGATAAAAGTTGTCCAGTCCTGGAAGCACCGCATTCCTCCGGACACGGACTAAATGCTGCTGCGCATGGTATTTGGTGGGAGTAAAAGTAGCTGGCCTGTCCGGAGAACATGTTAAATGAGCACGGGTCCGACAAAGGCAGGGTGCACGCGGGGATGGACGTGGCGGAGAAGGAGGCGCAGGCGGAGCCGATCTGATGGCGCCGTGACTGCGCGCAGCTGACTCCGATGTAGGACATCTCCTGGCGCGTCCGCACGAACCTGTCAGCGTCTGCAGTGCTTGTTGCACTCAGCCGAGTCTGATGAGAAACCACCGAGGCAGCGTGGTTGGACAGGCGCGGCTGGCCGCGCAGGTAGGTCCCCGCGCCGACATGAGCGCGCACCGGTGCTTGTAGAGGAAGGAACGGCGGCACCGGCCAGTAAAACGAGCTTGCTGCGGCTAATGTAACACTGGCGGCCGTGTTGGGGGGCATCAGTCTACCTCCCCCGCCTCTCTTCAGACCAAGTTTGCTCCTGGAACTGACCGTGGCTCTGCGCCGGAGTTTCCCAGAGGTGCCGCCGATGAACACATCCTCACTGCAGGGGTCCAGCATCCAGTAGTTGCCCTTACCGGGGTCATCGTAGTGCCGCGGCACCTTAACAAAACACTTGTTCAGACTCAAGTTGTGTCTGATTGAGTTTTGCCACCCCTGTCTGTTCTGTCGGTAGTAAGGGAAGTTGTTCATGATGAACTCGTAGATGCCGTTGAGCGTCAGCCGTCGCTCTGGACTTTGGCGGATCGCCATCATGATGAGCGCGTTGTAACTAAAAGGAGGTTTCTCGGGTTTGACGCTTTCTTCCTCTCCTGTTTTCTTTGCTTCCCTTTTATTTTCCTCTCGCTTCGGAGGTTTGATATCCTTTTTAGAGCTCAGTTTGGAGTTTTCGCAGCTTTTGTCGCTGTCAAAGTTCTCCTCTTGACAGGTTTTCTCAGAATGAAGGGAAGGAGAGGAGGGCGAGTCCTGGTCATCCACCATCCCTTCTTTTCTCCACAGCAGACTGCTGATGCTGAAAGAGGACTTGTGGAATAATCGCTCCGGAGTTTTTAAATCCTCCATCTCAATCTGTGCGCGCAGTCACTGCCTACAGTCGAGCTGCCCGTGGAACTGCGGGAGGGCGCGTCACTGAGCGCGTACAGAGCAATGATGAGCGGATTCAAAGTGGTGACGAGCTAAGGACGCGCTGACCAAAACTTGCCAACACATGCGCACGATAGCGCCAGCACCGGCAAAGCTGAGCCAAGGTATAAGCAAACCAAGCCCATGCCAAGTGTGTTGCAATTAAATCGATCCTCTAAACCAAATATGAGCCTTCGTTTTAATATTTTTAATGACAATTTCCTAAATAGTGAATTTCAAAGGTTTAGAATCGTGTTAAATGTAAATATTAAGAACAATAAACAGCGTGACAAATGTTTAAAGAGGAATCTTGATAGGGTGACAGTTATGCTCAGGCAGTCACTAATGCTACAAGTTTAGTGACGTTCAATGATTATGGTTATTTAATTTAATTTTTTATTTTAATTTTCTGCACTCTGGTTCCCATTTATTAAACATTTGTGAAAAACTGGATCGTTTTGATGCTCATTTAAGGACGGAAGACATGTTTCCATTGCATGCATGCTTTCAGATTTCCACAGGTGAGAAAGTCAAGCTGCTTATGTCTCAGAATTACAGTGATGTGAAAAGATACATTTGTTCTTTCTGTCTTACTTAAAGATTGTAAACCAATTTTTCTTTGCCAACTATTATCAAAGTAAACACAAAATCACTTTTCAAAACCTGACCCTATTCTGAAGAGCTTTTTCTAAGGCCCTGGGACTCAAGTGAGCCACAGTGATTGAAAATTTATGAAAAGTCCTCCGTATGTGACAAGACAGAGGATGCTGAAGGAGAATAACTTTACACTTTTGAAATCAGAAATGTTCTTTTTCGGCTTTAACTGAGATAATATTCATATTGTGAAACAAAGTTGCTATTTAATTCTGAACTTTGTTTGGCATAAATTGCTGGCCAAACATTAAATAGTGCTATAGGTGCTTGTATGTAATTGCACACAGGAAGCTCACATTCGTACATGGGCCAAAGTAGAGAGTTAACTTGGGGATCCCCAAATGGTAATGAGAAATCCTTAGATCAAATGGAGAAATCCTGCTTTACATGACCAAGAAACAGTGTGACCTAATTTTGGCATGTGCAACATTGCACAATGTTGTGCTGGACAGTTCATTTTAACGTGATAATTTCAAAATAATAAACTGATATAATCAAAAGCATTTCTATTATGTGACTTATAAATACATTCCGAGATGAATGGGATTAAAATATAACATCTGCAGACTTTTTTTTTTTTACATGCAAAACTATATTATAAGTTTTGTTTGTGTCTCACTGTCTCACTGTTAGGATGTTGCCACCTTCACACGTGACAAATGTATTTTTTACTATCTTTTGTTTTTTAGTATTGTAAATTCTTCAGGTGAGGCCATCCAACTTATGAAAAGAATATGAGAAAACATTTACATCAAGACCATTTCACATTTCAAAGCATCAGACCTCTGCGAGAGCGTTTTTCACAACAACTTTACACCCAAATCTATCCCAGTACACTTGGGCTCCTCCTTCTTCACTAACAACACTTACAGGTCACACCATTGCAGGAGATGCACACACCCCCGCCCCCCCACACACAATGTGAAACGGATTTGAGTGTCACAAAAAACAAATTTTGCTTTACATCCAATTTCAGGAATTTGTTAATTCATTTTTCTCACTAATTAACTATATAACAAGTTGTGATGCAAAATGTGCCATTGATAGTACACGGTCAATTCAAATAATAGACTAGAATTGGTTTGGTGACTGAAGCAATGTATCCAAACCTAATTTAATAGCAACATGAAAAATAACACATAACACAATGCCTAGCACAAGTTGCACCCAAACTGTAAACCAGACACTTACAACCTGGAGAGAAACAAAGGTTCACGCTGTCAGTCTGCATGACTGATTGGTGAACTCTTAGTTGCAATTATAACACTTACATGATGAGATGAAACTCAAGCCCTTCATACCCTCCTCTCCCCGGGGCTGGACTCACCTTCTCCTTATTTCTCCATTAGCACATGTACATCAGAATTCAACTGTTCATGATGTTACTGGTAATTTAATAAGTTGTGTGCTTTTGTACATATAGTGTTGGATTTAAATAGTTTTACAACCTTATTAACACCGAATCAAACCTTATTAAAAATAAAAAGTCCCAGAAAACCTGAGACTTTTTAATTTAATTAAATTTTTTATCATGATTGTATTTTGAGGTAACTTTCGTCCTATATGGACAACAAGCCCAATATGTAGGTTTTTAAATACTGCTTCACAATTAAACTGTTCATACTACTTAATTCGGAGATGAAAAGGTTTTCGGTAAAAAGGGGGGAAAATAAAGTTAAGCAGATAAGAGATCTTAACACTTTTAATTATGTGTTGGCATCCCAACTGCTCTGGAGGCTCTAAGTCATCTGCTGTCGCGTCCATTTTTGAATCCAATAAACGCATCCCTGGATTGAATTACATTTTGCACGCAGTTGCATAATTCTCTATGCACAAAATTATTTTTGGTGAGTTTTTGTGTTGTTCAAAACTTCAATTGAGTTTTTAAAATATCTGAAAAATAAGAACCAAATGAGCTTTTGAAGACCTAAAGAATTCCGCATAGATTGCAAGATACAAGAAGCGCAAATATTTTCATTGGGTGAACGATGCTACAAAATTATTTCTTTTGTTCTGAAAACAAATATGCAATATACGTAGATATTATTATTATTATTATTATTATTTTTTAAATCCTTATTTATACATCGCAGCGAAACTAATCAAGAGTGTTTGCTTGCTTGTTTCCATCAATCAGAATCCTTGTCTGAGTTTCACAATGCATCTGCAGATATCATAACATTTCTACCTACATGCTATTTGTTCCTGCTGTAAGTCACGTTGATGCGGAGGCCTCTCTGCACGATCGCCGCGCTACACAAGTGAGCACTTGTCGGGAATGCTTTTGGCCCTGCAGAAAAGGCGCAGCGTTGCCCCAACAGCTGTAATCCTCTTGGATGTTTTTCCTCTGTCTATCGTATGAATTCACGTCTTGTTTTGCTTTGAATGATCTCAGTGACCTGAGAACAACATCGCTCTTTCCTAAGATTTCTTTTGCATATATTTAGCTTTATTTGTGATTCAGATGGTGAAAATTGAGCACTGATCTTTTTGCTTAGAGCGCTAAAGTAAAAAAAGAAAAAAAAAGTAAAAGAAAAAAGAAACACAAATCCTGCAGCGATTTTATAATATATTTTTTTATTTAGAAAAACACATAAATAAATACATGAATTCATATTTGCCGGCACCCATTATGTTACAATCAATAATTACATAGAATTTTATAGTCATATCGTAGCTGGACGCACGTAATTGGTCAAGTTAAAATAGTACAACAGAAAACATTTGAGGTTTCAGTGTTGCGGATAAGGTGCCCCTTTTTTAAAGTTTCATCCTTTATCATTGCTCCCTCTGGTGGAGAAGCAGAAACGTTACAGGCTGAGGTATGATTCATAGTTTGGGCATTACATTACGACTACTGGCAGGAAAGTCAATAACACCAATAATCTCTTCATCACAGCACTTGTTAGTAGAACAAAGATCTTAAACAGCAAGAGAATGTTTTTCCTCAACATTGATAGGTGGCAGTCAGTCTCGCAGCAACTCTGAAGAGCCCTCTGACTAAAGACTGTTGCTGTATGACAGTATCATGGCTGTCACAACACGCTACATTTTCAAATTCTGGGCAGAAGTGATGATATTCCACGGTAACATGTCCAAAATGACATCACCAACTGTTGGGAGCACAGCTAATCCACCTCACTTGCTTTTGCGGCTCTTCCTTAAATCTCTATCTGGGGTTAGAAAGCCAGGCAGAGAAATATTGGAGTCGGGGATATGATCCCTGCCCATTATGATCAATGTGCTTTGATCAAATAACAGACAGCAACTGTTGCTCAAATTCAATCTATCAGAACTGGTTCAAGGAACAATGAGAGTAGGTGAGGCTGAATGTTCATGAAAACTGCCTGTGACCTCTTTCTCCACGATAATACACCCTGTAGTAGGACTATTTTGAGGAGCAAAAAAACATGCCAGAGGTATTGACTTGGTCTCCAGATTCCTTTGATTTCAATTCAACTAAGCACTTTTGGGATGTCTTGCCCAATCTCTGGAGTTCCCACCTCACAACTTACTGATCTACAGGAAAGTTTCAACTGCCAGTACCTTAGTGTTACGGGTTACTTGTCGTTGGCATAAAACGGTCTAGGCGTTTTGACAGCAGCAGATAAAAAAAATATGAGTTCTACCCTCATGACCCTGATTAAGGGTCGAAAGAAATTCATAGCTTAGTCTTCCCCTTTCTCTCTTTCCGTCAGGAGTTTATTTTAAGTTGAGCTTCTCAGTTGTGATAGTGCAGCATAAAGATTTTCTCCAGGGCATTGTGTAGCTCCTAAATCCCTGTGGCCATACAAGGCAAACTCTGGTCGGATGAAGCCTTGTAAAACTCCGGACATTAGCAGCTGTTTGACTGACAATATTGCCTCTTTGCTTGGTGTGTCATCTGAAAGTACAAGAAGAAAGCGGTCTTTATTATCCACATGGTTTAGAGATTAGTCAGCATTTAACGCCTCTTTTCTGTCCCATTGTTGATAAATCCAAAAGGAGTGCTTACTGTTGAAATTGCCCATGAAAGCAATGCCCAGGGAGTCACCGTTGTGACCTTTGGTATGCGCTCCCATCACACCCCAACCTCGGCCCTCAAATAGACTCCCATCTCCTCCAACAAGAAAACTAAAAATAAAAAATTAATCACAACATATGTTCACTTCAAAAATTATGTTTCCTTAACATTTAGAACAACAAAAGGAAAATATACTCACTTATACCCAATGTCATCAAAGTGTCTTTCCTTCATATGAAGCCTCTGGATTCTCAGAAGCCCTTCTGTACACTCTGCCAGGTCTTTGCAGCTCTGGAGGGCAGTGTGGTGTATCACAACTCTCTGGGCTGGACCTCCCAGGCTCTCCTTTTGCTTCGGGGCCGCTGCTCCCCACTGTTGCCTTGAAACTATGTTCACTGAACAGTAGTTTAAAGATCGAGAGATGATTAAAATTACAGGTTGGTTTTTGACTAAAAATAAATAAACAAATACATATATCCATATATAAATATATTATATACCTGTTTGTTCCATGAGGCTGTACACAGCAGCTTGTAAGTGTGAAGACTAACCAGGCAGCATACTGCACACCTACCTTATCAGAGTTTGTTTAGGAGGGTGTGGTTATGGAAAGTACTTCTCACATGTTCTTTGTTGTTGCATGCAAACAAATGATTACGCAACAGATGTAGCTGCCGGAGTCATAGTCATACAGTTGCCCAACTATCTGGTAGGAATAAACATACTGGAAAATAAGGAGGAAGTGTAATTAAACAGACTGTGACACTCAGGCTGAGAAACTGGCAGTTTTGTTCCAACACATCAGATAGGATTTCAAAAGTTCTTTGGAGTTTTGACAGAAAATCATTGGTGGCAATTTTGAAATATTGATTTGTTTGTTTTCCCACAGTAGGAAATTGGACAGGACTTTTTAATGAGTAAGGAGTCAGAATGCCTTTGCAATGTAATAAAGAATAATGCAAAGACCATTCAAGGAAAACATTTTTTTTTACAAAAAGAATAGCAAAATCTCTGAAAAAAAGACAAAATTTTTCTTGTCTTCAATTATTTCGAAATTCAGCAGTTTGCAAGCCTACAATCATCATTTCTGAGAGTCAACGTGAGATCTGCCAATGTTCTGTCAAATTGCCCAGTGATGATTAATTACCTGACAGAAGTATTCACACTCTGAAATTTTTCATACTTTGCCAGGTTATAACTGAAACCTTCAATCCATCCAATTGGAAAGCTAAAGTTAAAGCTAAATAATTTTGAAGACCATGTACACTTTCAATCACTGTGAACTCCTGACTGACAATTATCTGCTACTTTGCATACTTAGGTTTGAGGTTCTATTGTGAAATATATACTGTTGCATGACATTATGGATAACTTCTGCATGTCTGCAGGTTGAAGTGAACAAAGTGGACCAAATCAAAACAGTTTATTTGCAAAAAATTGAATCGCCAAAATAACATGCTAACAACGGCTAATTCTGGCTTTGGTTTTTTGAAGCAAGATCTTCCCAGACTTCCTTTTTTCTGTCTTTTTTCACTGCACGATGATAAACCCCCCAATTTTTTTTTTATTTATTTTTGGTGAGAGAGTGGGAAGTCAGAAATCATCATTACGGGAAAGAAGTCCTTTTATATCCAAACCAGATACCCTCAGCCATCACCTGCTAATCTTCCTAATGCAGAAAAATCCAGACTTTGTACAGTCATTAGTGGTTAGTGGGTTTCTTTTGGAACTCCAAACTTTCCTGGGTTGTATTGTCTGAGTCTAGATTTAATTGATTATACATTCGTTCAACGTGCCCATTACGTTTTGTGCTGCATTTTAGAAAACTTAATATATACTTTTTTCTCATGTGCATTGAGTTTGAAGATAAAAAAAAGTTTACCAGTAGAAATATGTAAACATTGCCCAAATATTAAAACAATGCACAACCAACAGATTAGAGATATTCAAAATTAATTACGTACAGACTTTAAATTAGACACACAAACAAAAAAGAAAAAAAACTGCATGAGGACTTGCAAAGTCTACTGATCCGTTTGGTGTAAATTCACGCCGTGATTTCACTGCGTGCAATAGTACCATTTTGGTAATTTTACTCCTTCCGTATGAAATAACACGCAATTGGCCACATGGAAAAAAAACATTCATTAGTCAAGTTAAAGTACTTCGTCTTGATATTTGTAATAAAATGCATTATAACAGCGTTTTATTTTTGGAAAACATCAAACGTCGACAGAAACGAGGAAGTAAAATGTTGCTGTTGTAAAACTATAAATCAAGTGTACTTTACCGGTGTTGCTGCTTCTGTTTAGTTACATTCTAAATAAAGGATTCAGTGGGTAGTGTCACTAAACTGAAAATTCAACTGGGTTTAAAATCACAGCATCCTTTTTTTGTTGTTTTATTTTAAAATCAAGACGTAAAACTAGTAAAACGACTTGGGAAAAGACATCCAACTGTAGTTTAAGAATTTTCCAATGAAGGAAGCACATTAATATTTGATTCTGTTGGTTTGTTGTTGAAACAGCTTATCCGTCTTACTCTAAATAATTTCCCCCACAGTGATTCAGAAATTAGGAAAATCCATCAGTCTCAGCGTCAGCTCTGACTTTAGAAAAATAACACAATCATAAGTGCTGAATAATGGTGAATGAATCCTGTAGAAGCAGAAATCTGCGATTCATTTGACTTAATCTTTGACTTTTAAATCCCTTTGGTTAGTGCATAAAATGGTTAATCACAAAGAACTAGCAGTAGATGTTGGAGGAGGAAACACAAAGACACTGTGGATTGTACAGTACAGCTGATCTTACTATTAATGTGCAAAAACGTCATTGTCAGCAGTTTTCATGCAGTCACAGGATTGAAAGTTATTTTTACTTTGAGTTTTTTGACATTGCCAAAACTTTGTAACAGAACTTTGAGCGGATCAGCCCAGAAACTCCATGTTAACCACTTTTATCCATCTCAGAATCAGTTTTGATGAGCGTTTGTGTTCATCTGACTTTTAGAAACCCAAACTGTGTCAACACAGAATTTTCAGAAACTAAACAGGAACCACTAAGGTCTCACACCTACCAAAAAATGTCAAAATGGGGCTTTAAAATGCAAGAAAAACTTTGTGGTGGCAGCGTCATATAGATGGTCTGTGTCACTAGTGGTACTGGTACACAAAGTTGACAGATTGATAAATATGAAGGAATGACTTTATAATGTTCAACTTCTCAAATAACTTGAAGGTTGGAATTTATACAAAATAAAAGTAAAAACACTACAACTTTTTGATTACATAAAACAATTTAAATGAGCATTAATAATAAAACAATTCAAATATTCAGGCAGGATTTTGCCAGAAGTTTGTATACAGTACAGACCATAAGTTTGGACACACCTTCTCATTCGATGATTTTCCTTTATTTTCATGACTATTGACATTGGAGATTCACACTGAAGGCATCAAAACTATGAATTAACAAATGTGGAAATATGTACTAAACAAAAAAGTGTAAAACTGAAAATACACCTTATATTCTAGTTTCTTCAAAGTAGCAACCTTTAGCTGTGATTACTGCTTTGCACACACTCTGCATTCTCTTGATGAGCTTCA